>JANSTX010015375.1:0-17388 GCA_027564355.1 Penthetria funebris
GTATATATATATCTATATATTTACACATAAATTTTTGATAGTTTATAAATTACTTATAAAAAAATTTCACCTTTAACATTTTATTAACATTGTCTTAATATTTTTTGTTATTTTTTTTTTTAAATTCATTAAGGTGAATCGTTTTATATGTATGATATATTTGTTAGTTAGCTTTGTTTGAAAAGGTGCGGCACTGCGATCTTGGAATATATTGCCAATTTTTATTCTCGAAAGTACCTCTCGATCATATACCATTGGGTTAATCTCAACATCAATGCGTCCTCTTCACAATCGTCCATTGCATGGACTATGTGTAGCATAAGAAGTCCTTTGGGTCCCTTAACCGACTTATTATTTATCATGCATTTTTAAAACTTTAGCTTGAGTTAATATTCTTTGTTTATATTTTTATTGATGCTTTTCATAGAATTATATTTGTATAACAATGCAAAGTACCATATCAATATCTATAACGTTTCTATTATTGAAGTTAATCGAAAGAATTTCATACCAAACATATCAACTACTTGAAATAGCAGATAAATGGTATTCTAGAATTTTAACCTAAATTAATCTAAGCCAAGTGTCTGCAGTTCCATAGCCTTACTGTATGTGAGTGAATATTGTTAATATTTTATTTTTTAAACCCATTTGAATATTTTTTTTTGTGCACATTATAGTATCACATAAACTTCATCCTAAAATATTGCTGCATATTTGCAAAGTATCAACACAGTCGAAAAAATTTTTTCTTGTGTTTTTAAACCATCTGTTAACCGTATAAGGTTCCACTACCTTGTAATAGCCTAAACAGATACATTTTTTCTTTACGTACAAATAAACTGTCGTATGTTTAATTTCACAAACGTACGATCCACATCTTATGGAATGAACATAATATGACTATAATATAAAATTACTTTTTGTGGTTTGATAATACCTTTTAAAAAATTGTTACATGATTTACCGAATAAAAATACATAAAAAGTATGTAGTACTTTTTCTTTTTCATTAAATTCGTGACATCCGCTTTGTGATAAGACATATAAAATGAGGGTAGACTGTTTCATTAAAAACTTAGTTGAGACAATTAGTATATGAAATGAAATAATTTTCTACTATACATTGTATGAAAAAAAAAACACTGAAAGTATACTTAATTTTCACGGCATACTCCTAATTGCTGAGTAAAAATATATATTTTCTTAATACACTTAATCCTTTAGGAGAACAATTGAGTTCATCAGCTAATCATTTTGATCTTTACATCAAAACGAGTGATTTACTCTTCGGACATTAAGTTGTCATTTATAATATGTAAATACTATCAAATGGTTGTCGAAATAACAATAAACTTTGGTTGTCTGGTTTCACATATGTTTTACCTACTTGATAAATGCGACCAGTTCCAATACTTATATTGTGGTTGATTTGCCAGTGAGACCACATGGAAGTGGCTATGGTTTGAGTAACCTATATGTTAATCGGTCACTGACAATTCGCAGTTTGTTTAAGATTACTTTTTCTATTAGCGTTAAAAAATTATTTTTAAAAAATTATTCGTTATTAATAATATTTTCTTCAATCAAAAAATTATAATGAAATTTATATTTTATTTTTGAAAAAGAATAAATTTGTTTGTTTTAGATAATATAAAGATTATACAAAAATTAAAATCTATATCAAATTGTATTTATTACCTAAAGTTATTTGGTATCATCAAATAAAAAGCGATAACATTTATTTTAAAATTTAATTCAACTTTGTATGATATGATAATGTGATGATGACTATTAGTATTGTATAGTAAATTCTAAGTTTAAGGATAAAAAAAAATAAATAAATTCTTAGTATTATATCAATCATCGTTAAATTGAAATAAATTTTAGAATTTTTTACGTATCCAAAATTGATAATTGATAGACACCAGAATAATATTGGAAAGTAATTCAAACGTAAATTAAATTATCATCACCGTTGAGTGTGAGTATCACCGACAGGCATACTTTATGATAATAATATAAATATTGATGTATCATCGAAAATTTTATTAGTCTTAACGAAGGGTTTTATAGAATAAAGTCAATAGGCTACAAACGTTAATTAATTTATCAGTAAGAAAAATGTGAAAAACAAAAATCATCTTAAACTTTTGACCAATGCTATTGTTAATTCGGTTGTGCTTTTATATTCTTTACTGCATAATAATTTTTGTATATCAAATAAACATCAATATTTTTTTGTTTTCAATTTATTATTATTTTTTCGTTATTTACACAAAGCTTTATAAACTTACTTACAGCTTTATGTTAAACTTTACCACATAAAATTTAGTAACGTTCACAATGAAAAAGTTTTCGAATTCTTTAAAAAAAACGACCGAAAATGATCATTATTATATTAATATGGAAATGATCGTAAATGTTTTTTTTCTATTAGAAACTTCTGAAGCTTATGGTATAAATTTAATTGACAATAATAATAATAATAATAAGAAATTATTTGTTAATTATCAAAAAATTATTTTATTTACAATTCACATTTATTTAGAGAAAACTTTCATGTCATTAGTAAAATGCAATTCGTTTTTTTATATTTTTCCTTTCAACACTTCTTTTCCTATTACATATTGCAAACATTACCCACCAAAACTATCCATCATTTATAGACAATAGAAATTAACGCACAATGATATTTATTTCTTTAAGTTTTTGTTTACTTTTTAATTATTATGTTTATAATTATATTACGAATATACGAGAAAAATAAAAATAAAAAATTAATTTATACAATCTGCGATGATTATTTTCAATGTCCAAAACTAAATGTAGACAATGCTGAAAGTAAATTGCTAAAATCTCAGGTTAATTAACTTTTAGGTTTTAATTTTATTTATTTAGTTTTTTAAATTTTTTTTTAAAATTGTTTTCAAACTTTTTTATTTATATAAGTGAACATTTTCTCTAATTGTAAGTGCATATTAATTATATGACCGACCATATACATAGCAAAAGGTGTGTAATTGTAATTTCTCTTGTTCAAATAATATAAATATTATTTTTAATATAAAATATGTACTTAACTACGAGTATTTACGCCTATATTATAGACTTAATAGTTATCATTAGCAGTTAAGTAATAACACCGATAAAATTAAATGGAAAAAAACATTGTACTCGTATGGTAATATTTTTAAGATATTGCATTACTAAAATTTAGAAATAATATAATAACTTAACTTTAAAATTTTCACGAAATAGTTTATTTTCGAAATTATCACAATAATTCTTTATTATAATATTTCATCTTCGACAATTGAAAATAACAAATATGTTCACAATTATTTGTGATTATGTTAAGTGTACTTGATTTTTGAAAAATTATTAAACAGTATCTTTGTGAATGATGTGTTAAAAATGTTAAAATTAAATTTTTTATTAAAGACTCAAACTGTTATTATTACAATCTCATGCTTTAGTTGGAACAAATGTATTTTAAAATACCAATATGATAGAGGTGCTCATAGAAAACTAAAATTTAAATATAAATAATTCAAAAGGTTAACGTTCGTATGCAACGTGCAGTGTAACTTAATTTTCTAAAAATCTGAACGTATCACACTCAAACATATAATTAAAAGTAAACACTTAAGTTTAAGCAAGATACGATAATTATAGGTATAAACGCCGGCAAATAAACACAGGCCAAATGTAGAAATTTTTTTAAAATTTATTTTGTTTAATTATTGTCTTTTTAATTTGTGCATTTATTTGTTTTGACTCCGAGCTTGTGTCATAACCAAAATACGTTTAAAATGTTCCAAAATTTCATCTAAATTTTGCTCAAAATCACCTCAATTACTTAATAAGTTTTCAGAATTATCTATGGAAATCCTGTTTATTCTTTTTGCCTATTGCCATATCATTAATTTTAAAATTTAAAGTGTTTAATTATGTACTGTATTCATTACAGTACATTTAGAATATGTATTCCTAAATTTATTAGAAAAAAATGTATGCAAAATCACCTCAATTAGTAAGTAAATTTTCAAAAATATCTTTGTGAAGCCTAAATATGAATTTACCTATGCCTTTGATGTATGTATATCGAAAGTATGTATGTTTCATATGTTACAAAATTAATTATACTTTTTGAAATAATATCTATTTCTTTCAAATTGTTGTTATTATTGTTAGAAATTAAATTTTTTTATACATGACAATATTAAACAAAAGAATATATGGATTCAATTCCAATATCAAGAACAATTCTATGTTGACGTAACAAAAAAAAAGTCTAGTAAACGATCTTGATAATGAAGTAATTTATTCTTATATTTATTGACCATAACATTAAATGCAGAAGATTCGCTTTATTTCATAACAATAATAATAATAATAGAAATTATATCATACATATATTAAATTACTGCCATATAAACAATTTAACATTAAATAAACTTTAATTATAAAATGACGCCAGCTTATTATAAATAAATGTCTTTAAAGTGAAGTTAAATAAATTTTATGGAAATTTTTACTATGAATTTTTTTTGCTAAGAGATTAGAAACTTTATGTAAACAAAAATAATTGTTTTTTTATTCCATTTATTTAATTAAAAATAACAATTATTTAAATTTTATTATGTAATTTGAAGCGAGGTTCTCATTTTTTTTTTTTTATAGCTAATGTGATTTTATCGTTAACTTTAAAAAAAACGTGACTTACTGCTGAATTTTTTAAGAAGTTAGATATAAAATCTATACAGAAAATTTTCTGTATTAAATGCATTGTCTTTGAAAAATTTTCAAGAAGCTAAAAAAAAATTACATATTTCCACTTCCAGAAGAATATTAAATTATTTTATTTTCTATTTTTACTATAGGTAATAAATACATTATGTGAGTGATATACTCGTATATGTAAAAAAAAAAATAATAAAAACTTCTAAAGGTTTCCGTTCCGAAAACATAAAAGTTTGTTATTATATTTACCTTTCTGCGTTTCTTTTTTTTACAAAATAACAGAAAAAATGGGTCATTTTGATAATAAAAGGTTGTATGGAAATAAATTGAAGTACTTTGAAAAATTATTAATTTGATGCACAATTAAATTTAATTTTATTCAATTATTATGATTTTATGATTCACCTAATTTACATATTTACGTAATGCTCGTAATTACAATTATTAATGGCATTAAAGTTCAAAATTATTCAATTTAAAAATTACCGCTTTGCCACTTACATTATTTCTTTCTCTAAATAACATAAAATAGTTAAATTAAAATGAAAATCGAGAAAAAAAAAATAGAAATAACATTATAAACAACTAGAAGTAGTATATAAATATTACCAGACGTAAGCTAATTTAAATAAATCGTGTTCCAACTAAAATGATATTAATCATTTTCTTATATGATAATTTAAATAAATTGTTACAATATGTCTATATGCGAAACGAGTAATATGATTGACATATGTGACAATTAAGATATTAAATTAATTATTTGCCATGACTCACCTGTCGTGGGTAATTAAAAAATTAAATTCATTGCCTATACACAGTGTATGGCCGATCTGATTCCACTTTCTTCTATTTTTACCGTGCCTTTTGCTGTCTACTAATAATTGTCTAAAAACTTTCCAAAAATTGGCAGTCATCTATTTGATCTAGTCATTGATCATTAAGTGACCAACTCACATCTCAAAGACGTACCAATCTTCATTAGTTTCGTCTTTGCGATTGTTTGAATAAATTATATGGTATATTTCACAATTCTTTACAATTTCAACCTCATATCATTCTCAGTTTAATATTTCAGAAAATCTCGTCTACAATAATAAGGATCTCAATCGACTACAAGACTAGTGGTGATAATATACATCCTTGTTTTGTATCCGAATGTAAATTAGAAATATCATCAAACCTTCCACGATTCAAACTATTAGCATATTTAACTAATCACAATACATATCCTAATCACAGTACTGGTAATTAATTTTGCATAACGTTATAGATATAGTATTTATTTGAATGTACTTGTATTTGAATGAAAAATATAATTTGAACTCTGCTTATGGTTTTAATTAAAAGTTACCCTTCAATATAATCGTCAAAGGGAAGGGAATTCGGAAAAAAATTTAAAATAATTATTACCATCATATTATTGTTTTCTTTTTCACAAAAAAGTAGTACTGATCGCATTGGGGCGGTTTTCAAACATAAGTTACACAGTTTCCAACTCGTTATAATTAAATTCTAATTATGGCAAATACAATAAAATGAGAATCGATTTTATAATTATTTGTATTTAAACTAATAAAAATATTTAAATTAACATTAACTTTATTCTCTTTTATAGACATCATCATCAACAAAAACCGTAACAACTACAACACCAGCCAAATTATACGGTAAAGATCTCAGTGAGTATGATGAAATTGATGTCGATGAGCTTTTAGCACAGTTATCTCCTGAGGAGATCAAAATATTAGCAAAAGAAGTCGATCCTGATGTAAGTATATACAATATCAAGTTTTTTACATATAAATGATATCTAATGTACATCACTGATTTGCAATTCATACAATTATACTATATTTAATATTCATCTATCCAATTCGATCTTTATATGCGACATACATGTATTATAGAAAAATCATAGTTAGATCAATTTATACTGTCATAATAGTCCATAAATCAATAAACTTAATAAACTATTCATTTGCATAATCAATCATCATAATTTTTATTTCAATAAATAAACATGGAACAGCAAAAAAAAAAAAAGAATATATGTAATAAAGATGCTTCGTCTGCTCTCAGTCTAATTATTTCTTATACTGAATTATTTAAATATGTATGCATTGATTTTCTTCACATAATTCTTTGTATAGAGATAGTCACGACGATAACTAATCCAAATAATTATTTAATAATTAATTACAGGACAGCTTTTTACCGCCAAGTCAGCGTTCAAATTACGATTGTGAAAAAGAGGCAACTGGTCCATTAAATAGGAAAAAACTTATAGAACATATTAATAAACAAGCATTAGAGACACCAGATGTACCAGAATTAGAGCCATATGTTCAAGGAGTTGTAAGAGGTAAAAAATGGACGGCACCACCACCCGATGCCAAAATGCTAGATGCGGAAGAAAAAATTGCCATAGATTTGGGTGATGAATATGAGCAAGCATTAACAGATGCATCACAAGAAGAAATTATTGACTTGGCAGGTATTTCTTACACAAATAATAAAATAACAAAAAAAAAAAAATTAAATTATAATAAATAAAGTAATTAAATTTCATAAATTATTATAATAATTTTTAAGTGTTTTATTATGTGAACATTTAATTGAATTAATTAAAATTTATAATATTAAATATTATAAAATATCATCAAAATTATATTTGTTGACAGCTATTCTTGGCTTTCATTCAATGATGAATCAAGATCAATATCATGCATCATTATTGAATAAAGGTCAACCGGTAGGACTCGGTTGGGATGGCATAACAAAATCACAGGCACAAAAACTTTTTCCACAAGATCCACCAAATAATACAGATGTAGAGGAATCAATTAAAAAAGTTAAAGATGATGATCCAAAACTTATTGAACTGAACCTTAATAATATCAAAGTAATAATTAAATACTGAATATGAATGAGAATTTATTATTATTTATTTTAATTTATTATTATTACTTTTTTTTAAACTAATTACACTATTCTTTGTAATATAGAATATATCCGATGAGAAATTTGAACAATTAATTGAAGCACTTTCGGATAATGAACATCTGGAAGTATTGTCATTAACAAATGTTGGACTAACTGATAGAACTGCATTATTATTAGCTGAAGCTATGGAAAAGAGTAAAACATTGAGAGTATTAAATGTTGAAACAAATTTTATTAGTCCACCTGTAATTGTAAAACTTATAAAAGCATTATTAAAAGCAAAGTGTGTGGAAGAATTTAGAGCATCAAATCAGGTAAATTGATTAGATTTTTTTTTTTAATGTTTTGTGTAATATATATACCATTATTGATTTAAAGTTGATGATATGTACATATTTTTTTATGAATATAATTTAATGACGGTTTTCCGTATAGTACATACTTTAGAATAATATTTTAAAAACTTTAATTTGGCTATCATATATAATAATTAAATAGTTCGCATCAGTACTGTAATTACCGTTAACAAAAATGTTTTAAAAAATATTTTGTTAATTTAACCGTAGTTGAAAATTATATCAATTTGTTTATTCATAGTTAAATAAGTTAAATCAATATGCTTAGTAACAGTTATAAATAATTATTGTCTAAAGAAATTGTGATATTTTTAATTACCAAAAAAAAAAAAACAATGATTTCTGAATGGTATATCGTTTAACTCTCAAACTTATAGTATTAGTTTAAATTATTATTATAGATTTAAATTTATTTAAAATTAGAATTTTCTTTAATTATATATATTTCTTTTAGAGATCATCAGTACTGGGAAATAAAATTGAAATGGAAATCACTGAATTGATAGAAAAAAATACATCACTATTAAGGTTAGGCTTACATTTGGAGTTCAATGATGCCCGCCACAGAATCGCAAATCATTTACAACGTAACATTGATAGGAGTAAGTATAAAAAGAAAAAACAATTAAATTAAATATTATTTTTTCTTTTTAATTTTAAAAACTGTCACCTATTGAGAAATGTTTATTAAATGATTTTAATTAATTGATGATTTCTCAATAAAAAATAATATTGAAATATAATAGTTTTTATTATATTAAAGAATACCTTTTATTACTTTATAAAAAATAAAAAAAAGAAAATAGTATCTACTTTCACAATGATGGATGGATGGATATTGAAAACCGACTGCGCCAGAAAAAAAATATATAAATTTAGCATTTAATATAGTAATTTTAAATCTACTAATTACTATAGTATATAAATATATTAACTTATTAAATTTATATTTTTCTATTATATTTCTATCATTATTTATTATAAATTAATAGGTGAATCATCATTTAAACAAGGTACGCCTGAACCAACCATCAAATGGTTTAATAGTATTGATGAGCTTTACAGGAATAAATTATCATTATCACGTTCACGTCCATTATCATCTGAAAATGACGATTAGTGAATTAAAATACAAATTACACTCATTTTTAAAATCGTTGCGTTGTTTTCTTACACAAAAATCCGTCTTTTTTTTTTAATTTTAAACTTCATAAAGTTATTGATTTTTAATAATTTATTAATTATTTATATTATTTATGTAATAAATATAAATATTTATTTTATAATTAATATAAATCTATTAAATTAAAATGATCTAATAATTAAATTCTAAAGCATCCTCTCTTTTGTTTTTAAAACTATATTAATTATTGAAGTTATTATCTACAATAACTATTTAGAGATCTTTTCGAACAATTTATTCCATAATTTGAAAATTTCTATAACTTGAAATATATAATTTTCTATGAGAAGACAAGACTTTGAAACAAAGCACAAAAAAATATTAGTTGCGACACATTTTCTTCCTCTTTCATTACGAGAGTTTTAAATATAGCAACTCCATTATTTAGATTAAATAATGGTTATTAAAAACAAATTATATATGAGTTATTCTTATCACTAAAATATTTGATTTTATTAAAAAATAATTTTAAAAATCCATTTAAGAAATTATAAACATGAATTCAAGAATTCTTTAAAAATGTTAAATCATTTAACAATATTTTATATCATTTTCTAAATCTATTATGACAAATTGTTTCAAATTTAAATAAATTTTCTTAATAAGTACTTTATGTACTCTGCGTTCCTTTAAATCAAATAATTTAAAACTTAACTATTTTTAGTATTATTAATATCCTGCATTATATAATTCAGTTTAGATCATTTTAATGAAAAATTATTTTAAATAAATATTACCCATAAGTTTAAGATATTTTCAAAACATGAACAAAAACACAGTTTCAAAATTTTACCCAATATAAAATAAAACCGGTAAAATGCGAAACAAATAAGGTAAAATTTAACCCTTAAGTTTTCTGTGTTTCCAACAACCTATCACAATTTAATATCAAAATTGTTTTAATCTCATTATTTTTGTTTAGTTTATTGAAGAAAAATTAATTTAATCACACAAATCCTTTTATGCTAATTATTGTTGAGAATGTTTTGTTTATCGTTTAGTAAAAATTATTTTTAGACCAAAATGAAAACAACTATTTTTCTTTTTTAATTAAAAATAACTTGTTCTCTTCTAAAATTATTTTCAAACGACAAATTTATCTAAATAATTGATATAAATAAAAAAATGAGAAATATCTAATAATTTGAACATTCTATCACCATATATTTAATAATTTATTTCGTACATAATTAATTATAATAAAGTAAAATTTATTCAATTAATTATAGTAATTAATGTATACATAATTAATTATGTGATCGTAATTAGAATATTCTTTTCTTGTAATTATTTTATCATTAATGTTTGTTTATGGTTTATAGTGACATTTACTAGTTGTTGATCCTTTGAATGTTTCTAAAATGAATCGATAATTTTTTTGCCCAATTAACTATATATGTAGGTATGAACTATTAGTTTCATATAATGTGAATGTTCAATTGATGCTTGGGCTGACGCATAGAATGTTCTTAGTTTTTCTAAAAAACAATATATGAATCGTTCTTATAATACTCATATAGTTTCTGTGCCAGGGCTTAGAAGAATTTATAATCCAAAACAATTTCATTGTATTTTTTAAAACTATTTTAGAATATTTTTTTAGAGGTTTTCTTTGTGTTATATATATTATACTCGTAGTTACATACCTACTGGTAATGCATTCTTTTCCCAATTAATTTATTTAATTAATTAACATTATCTATTATTGTAATTATATTCATATTTTTATTATTCTTGATAAATACTTTTGAGATATTGCATAGTCTCACATTAATTTTAAAATTGTTTTATCGCTTTTGAAAATTTGCCAAAAATATGTTTATACACATTCTGATAGTATATATTTTTGCAGAATTTTTGCACAAAGATTTAGGGTGCTGTTATTTTAATACAGCTGTTGTTATTTGGTTTTTCGTTGAATATTTTCTTGCTAATTTTTATAATTTTATTTTCTTTTCAATTTAAAGAAATTGACATATTATTATGGAATTATTTTGAAGTAAAATAATTAGGGAGAAAATATTAATTAATTAATAATCTTTTGCGGTTTTCTTTTCTTTTTAAAAATACTTGTAGGAGTTTTTTTTTTTAATATTTGATTAAGTATCGTTGTATCGCAAAGTTAAAAGTAGACATTAATTTGTTATTGAAAGTTCTAAATTGCCTTATAGTATTTTACTAAACTACAAATGTTATTACAATTTGTGTGGAACCATATCATTTATTAAAATATTCATTTCTCATATCGGTTAGACTCATTTTTGGTGCTATATTGCAGATTAATTATAGCCGATTAACTTTCTAATATAATTTAACTTTTACTACTATTTAAATAGAACTTACATTTTGGAATTTGAACCCTAAAATCTGTAAGAATATTCTTATAGGAGTTTTTACAACAATTAGGATGACACCAATATAATCTAATTTAATTAATTTAACTTCTTTATGAATATGTACTGTATATACTGTTAATAACTTTGACATATTATTAAAAAAAAATTGGATTTCTTAATATTACATTTCTTTATATCGTCAACTGCAAACTAATTACATTATTAATATTTTAGTTATGTAATTATACGATTTTCACGTTCAGTGTCTTAAATATTATTAGTTTCCTAAATGGTTTTTTTTATAACAATGTCTCCTATGTATATTTTTTTTTTATTCTAATGCATCAAACCATATTTCCATGTCCATTTAAAAAACAAAAAAATACTAATTCATCCCTCGTTATATATTTGTAGGTTTTTCAAAAATATTTGTAAATAATTTTTTATTTTTTTTTATTTTCTATAATAAGTTTTAAAGTATATTATAGTATTTTTCTCTCTTTTTTTTCCACTTATTTTTCTACAAATTTTCCCTGCACTATACATGTGTATATATATGTTTATATGTATGTGCCTAAATATGTGTTTCGTGTAGTCGTCCGTATCAATAAATTGAAACCAAAATTACCAAAATTAAATATTATTGAAGCAAATGAACCAATGGATGAAGACACATATAATAAACAATGCCTTTTATTATTACCACCAACACCATCACCGACACCATCTCCATCACCATCACCTTTACCAAATGATGATGATGATGAAATTGATCCTGAATTTGATCCAGATAATGTTGTGATTCGTGGTACTGCCATAACTGATGAAGAAGATGTTGATGTTGATGATGACAATAATAAGGAGTATGGATATAATAATGGGAATAATAATGTGGATACTAATGTGGATGCAACTATAAAATTATCTAAATAATTAATAATAATAAAATTTATTATTAATTAACCAGTAGATGGGAGAAAAATTAGTTATTCTACATATCTATGCATTCGTGAGTGGATCATTAATGTTTTTTTGAATTTCCAATATAATATGTTTAAAAAGAATTTTTCAAATTATTTATTAATTTATTTATTTATTGTTGTTTGAAAATGAAATATTGTTTTCGATTAAGAGAAATTCTATTCTCTTATATTATATTTTCAAACCAATTAATGAATAACTCAGCTCAGCGCAAGGACACCTAACATTTAAAATTTACAAAATTAAGTACATAGTTTAGCACATAATGAGTTATTAATAAATTTGTTGTTAATTTTTTTCGGGTTGTACTTTTCGCAACTATTTGTCCTTTCTTAGTTTGGTTATTCAATTAAAATAAATATATTATTAATAATAATTTGAATGTAATTTAAGGACTTCTACACATTCACAAAATATAAAACACAAAACATTTGCTCGCTGCGTTATTTACATATATTGCGTAAAATTGGCAAGAAATTTTGTTTATTTTTATTTGTATGAAGAAATGGTTAATTATTATCACATGTTTTGTGTTAACAAATTTATAATTTTAGTTTTTGAAAAATATCCTATGACATATTTTCAATATTTGTTTTAAAATTATTTTACTATATTGATCAATATTTTTCTTCGATATTTATAATTATATTTAAAAATGAATTTGATATTGTTCCTTTTGGAGTTATTATACAACAGATTATTGCGTGTGATAATATCATAATTTGTTGGTTAATAGTAAATTCTTACTTACTCTACAAACATCTGTTTGTTTGCGAGATTTAAAATAAATCTTTTGCAAATTTTGTATTGCAAGCTTAATTTTCACTTTTTAAAATTTACTCTTGCATAATTAATTTCTTATTTTACATAATGTTTATATTAAAGTTTTATAAAATATTCTAATATAATTCACAATAAATAAAAATAATAGTACTGTATTTTATTATGTCAACATTAGAAACAAGATGTTATAATTAGTAATTATTGTTGGAAAACTATTGATCTTTATTTAAATTTAACAACATATTTTTTATTTGTTTAGTATTTATGCACATAATTATGCACCTATCACAAAAATCCAACGATGCTGATTTATTGAACTTCTTCTGTGTATGATTGTGATGACCCCCATCCTTTTTAATACTATTTTATAATAATTTATACATATTAAGTAATGTTTGCTTTAGGAATGTGATTCTAATCGTCTGGACTTGGGATTTTGAGTTTTATTGTTTCCATATATAATTTATTTTTACCTATAATCCTAATTCTTATCATTTATTTATGTTTCTAATATTATATATTTATATATAAATAAATTTAATAATAGTAAAATAGTACAAAAAAATATGAAAATATATATATTTATTAAATTTAAATATTAATTATTATGTAGTATTTAATGTTTAGGTAAATATTTATGTTAAAGTATATAAAATTATATTTTGCTTCTTTTTTTGTTTATGGTTTATTATAATAGCAGCAAAAAATAAATAAAAATTATATAAGAATCTTTTGTAATTATACAACAATGTATAGTAAAATTATGTCCCCGTCGAAACAGGAAAACAGAATGAAAATTATTATTAATAATAATAATAATCATTAAATAATTCTTCATTTATCTATCATTTCAAGATTGTTTATCGATCCATCGATCATTTTTAATTAAAATTAATAAGAATTGAGATTTTTCTCTAATATCACTTCATACCTTAAAGCTTTCCCATTCATAAAAGTCATACTCACTAATTTATTTAAATTCTACTTCCTTTTAACTGGTAATTTATTACTTTAATAATGAACATCATTATATTATATAATTCATAAATTAAGTTAATAATTTTCATAATTTTAGTCAATATATTTTTAAAAATTATTCTGGAAAATTAATTAAAATCTGTACACTGTACTGAGAATGTCTCTATTATTTATTTTTTTCTTTAAACTTATAGTACGAAAAGATATTGATTTACGTCTTCAATTCAGATTTTTCTCTAATAATTTACATAGGAAGGAAACAATGATTCAATAATTAAAGGTATCTAAATTACTAAAACAATGAAGATTTATAATTGGAATTGTGTTCCATCAATTTAGATTTAGAGAGCAAGCACTAAAGAAGCTTACACTAATTTTCTTCATTTTTGTATATATTTTGTCTTCGCAGATGAGAAATTATTGGAATATTTGAATTTGAAAATTTTTAATGTTCGTATAGTTGTATATTTTATAATTTTAAGTTATTAAAGTTTTGTTATACGAATATATATTTAGTATACAATTAAAGTTTTGCATATAGTATACAATTAAAGTTTTCAAATACAAGTATTAATATATTTTCTTAAAAAAATTTATAAACTCTTTTTAACTGTCTTTTTTTAAATAATCTCGACAAAAATTGCTTAAGTTTTATGCTTGTGTGGAAATAAAATTAAAATTTTTAAATAAAAGCAATTGTGGAATTATAATGCAGTGATTTTAAAAATTAAATGATTCCTATTGTAAATTTATTATAAAATTTGCTCTAAACTGGCATCGATATAATATACTGCATTGTTTACAAATTGTTTAAATTTTGTTTAATTTTACATTTACTGTATTTTGACGACCTCTTAAAAAGATTTTGGTAGTGATCTGCTTATGTTCAGTGTATAGTATTTTTTTTAAATTTAATTAATAAACACTAACAAATTTCGATATATTTTTTTTTTGGTATACGAAAGCATGTAAGAAGCTTATTAAATGCTTTTATGTGCAACAAAAAAATACGAAGATTACACCAAGTATTACACTGTGTAATAAAGAACACTAATAAATTCTATATTATAACAAAAACTATTAGAAATTATACTTTTGGAGCAAAATATAAAATTTATAATCGTTTTTCTTATATTCTAGGAAAAAATAAATTAGAGAAATCTTTTTTTTTTCTTTTAATTTTTTTAATATTTAAACTATCGACAATCAAATTTAGAACAAACATTTGCAACAAATCGGAGATAAAAATAAAAACAATTTAAAGAAGTTCGTTAAATTATTTAATTTACACTATGCATAATTGTGTTAAATTGTTGTTATTTACTTTTGAAAATACGAATGTTTTAGAAAGCTTTTAAATAATTTTGATTTCAAGTTATTATTAATAAAGTTGGGTATGATGAACAATAAACATTTTGGTTATTGGCGATTATGCAATTATGTAAATTTGTGATAATAATTAACAAACAGATTTATTTTGCCTCATTTTAAGCGGTATTATGCAAGTATTAACTAAATTGTTTATTTTGTGGTAAAATCTAAATACTTTCTGTTAAAAAAATTTTACTGGCTGATAGAATATTTAATAATTTGAACTAAAATTATACATAAAATATTCATCAAATTAATTAAATATTATCGTTTCTAAATTTTTGATATTCTATAAATTTAATTGTCATGCCATAAGTTTTATTTAATTTTGAACAAAGCCGACTGTATTGAAATGCCTTACAATACGTTATTATAATAGAACTTTAAATAGTCTGTGACTATGCATACTTAACCTAAATGTATATTTAAAATTTTCATATTTAAATGCATATCAATAAAATTATTCCGAAAATGATTATGGAAAATTCTTAATATTTCTGTATTGGCAGTATTAGCAGAACAATTAAAGACACAAAGTTTCAATAAACATAAATAATTTATTTCAATGATGAATACAAGAATGTATCATAATATTAGGTAATTGAAAGTATGCATTGCATATTTCTAATGCGATTTCATATATTTCATGCTAACACTCATTTTTTAAATATAATATTACTGAAATTTTAAAAAATGTACGTAATACTGGAATAATAATTATAAAGTGAACATTTACGTTTTATTTTTGGAGCCTATATTTTAATTTAATTAACTTATCGATGTTTCAATTAATTAATTATAAGATGTAATGCACATACTGCTGTTAAATTAGTCACTTTTTTATTTGAAAACCAACTGATTTTAAAACAATGTCTGTTTTGTATTTTTAATATCTATTTGAATTCTGTGCACGAATATAAATAATAAATATTTAAATATTTATATTTTATATTGGATTTATTTTAAATGCTCACTCTTGACGTGCTAATAAATTTTAAGTGATTTACGATTTGTTAAAAATTTGAGGATTTAATTTTTTTCATATGCCAATGTATTAGTTTAATCTCGGAATGCAGATATTTTGAGATATTCAATTATTTCAATGAAGGATTATTGATAACAGTAGACGTTATTAATAGATAGAAATTTAATTTCTAAAATAAAACCTATTTTTTCTACTTTTTTAATTAATTTTACAACGATGATATACTAATATTTAAATTCAATAAAAAAAAATCCTACTAATCAATTTTATATTATTTTTCAGCAGAATGTAGCCTTCTGTAAAATAATAAATCTAATTAAATATTGTTTATTTTGTATGATTGTTTGAATGATATAATTAATATATATATTGATACATATTTTTAAGCACTTGTTTCTTATAGCGGAAGTATGAATACTAACAATGCAGAAACATGATTTTTAATTAATTAATTACTAGTGGTTTTTAAAACAATATATTTTAAAATAAATACTATTAAAATTAAAACATTAGTATTGGCTAAAATAAGTGAATACATTAACATCAAGATTCACAAATGTAGCTGTTTGTTTTAATAAATTACTAGTAATTGATTATATAAAAATCATTTAAAATTATTTTAAATATACAAAAATTCTGATATATTATTTTTATTATTATTTTATAAATATTAATTGAAAATAATATTTTATAAAATATAAATAATTATATTTTTAGTTAATTA
>JANSTX010015386.1:0-17386 GCA_027564355.1 Penthetria funebris
TATATGTTAATTAAGGTATTCAAATTTGAGATTGGATTAATGATTAACTCAAGTTAAAATCTCAGCATCATTAATTCATTTTTATTTTATAAGAAAATATAATACACCAACAGGTCTCGGGGCATAAGCGCCCCACTCTATCTGTTGGTATTTCATGTGTAAAGTAAAAATGAATACAGTCTTCGTGTCTGATTGCTGGTAAATCCGCCGTTTATTTGGTTAATATATTGTTTCCCACATAACTTTACGTCCAAAAAGGTTTTTCGTAATATCCTAGTTTGTTCAAACAACGAATAAAGTCAACGGTAGTGATTTAGAAATTTAACAGTTACAAATTCTATACTATCGATCCTAGTAGTGATGTTGATTTGTTATGTAAAAAATTATTTGATTGTTGTCTGTGTTTTCGATGTTGTCAGTATTTGAGCAAATAAAATACAAACTTTTTTTTTTATTTACTTACCTTAACAATAGATTTGTTTTATCGACAGCCTTCCGTATTTTCTCTATCGATTAGAGATGCAAATATTTTAAGAAATAAAAAAAAACACGAACACTTATTAATCATTATGATGAATATTTTTCCGCGGATCGATGGTCATGTTAAATCAGATTTACATTTCAACAGAATGCGATAAATGAAGATGCAATTCATAATCTAATTTAAACATTATAATTGCTGATAAATGAACTAACTGTTGCATTGTAGTAACACAGAATATTTTCATTGAAAGAATTTTTTAAAAATAATTTCTTTGTATGTGTAAATTGTTTTTGTGGTAGAATCATGTCTTATTAACGGTTATGAATCGATGTTGTAACATTTGTGTACATTAACATTATGTTTAGCGGTTGTTATTTTGATCGGATGTGAGCCCATTTTTGTAGATAACATTTGTTAATAATGCTCTGTTATCCTTACCATGTCAACTAACTGACGCATTATCTTTTTACTGTTGTTCAAGATTATATACTGATTTTTTTTTTCAATAATATTTATTTACTTGTTATTCTATTTGATAAGACAATAGTGTTTTAAATCAAAAGATGAAACTGTCACTTTTTTTTCTAAAATACATACGTTGACTGCTTTCATACTAACAATTTTAATAGTTTGAAAATTTAAAATGTATTAATAAAATAAAAATATTTTTATAATTTGTACAAATATTTATCGACTTCTTCAATGACATGACAATCGGAACTTGTATCAAACAAGATAACACATAGAATATCGGTGGTCTAATCCTTCTATTATTATCAAGATCGGTATGTTTTTCACGACTGATGAGAAAGTATAATATTTCCTATTCGGAATCAAAATGAAATTGCAAATAGACATAAATGTATTCAGTTTAATATGCAATTAAAGGGCATTTTAATTTGAATTAATTCAATACAAATTTGTACTATTATTTAACATCGAAAATTGAATCCTTTTTATAGTTTTCTTTTTACTATTTTCAATTTGAATAATTGTGAATATTTGTCGAACAAATTTATAGTAACTCAATGCGACTGATAATTATTAATAAAAATATATTAATTATAATTAATAAATAATTAAAAACAAATTAAAAACAGAAACAATAATTAATATAGAAAAAGAAAATTACATTTTGTGCATTAATTTTTATTTTAATAGATTTTTATAAATTATATTATTATATTATTATATTATTAAAAATAAATATTAAAAAATAACTTTTATATTTTACAAAAGTAAATTTTTCACAGAAAATATTTACGATTTTCATATAATTTGCAAATATTTGTACATTGTTTTTTTATTGGTAAATATAGTAGTTGAGGACGGTTTCGTCAATATTATAATAAATTTTTAAATTCTATTTTTAATTTTATAAAAGCACACACATTATATATTCGTATAGATTCTTAATTTTTTCGATTACAAAGTTTATTAATAATTTGTGAATATATTAATTATTAATTCAGACGATTGTAAAAAATGAGACTTTAATTGCTACATTCTCCTTTTATGATCGAATAAGGCATAATTTACGTTTGTATTTACAAATGGTTAGGGATTTAAAGTTTTCAATTTATTATTTATTTATACAATATGACTAGATTGTTTGAATTTAATATTATTTTGCTAGAATCTTAGACAATATTGTAATTATAATTTTAATATTTTTTTTTTTCTTTTTTTGATAAGCTCTTATCCAATTATTGTTTACTATTTTATGAACATTTCCATACAACAACGGCTAAATTACCACCAAAAAATAAATATAAAATATTTCTAGTTTCATATGAAAGTTCAAAACCAAATCCTTCACCAACTACAACATGCCAAAATGTACCAAATTTTTTATCCATTGTATCTTTAATTGATTTAGCAGCCATCTATAAAAAAAAACGTTAATAAAAATATTTAATTTAATTTGATGACTGAAACCATAAAATATGAGAAATTTACAATTAGCTTTTCTAATATAATAATTAAATGCCACAACAGTTGCAAAATGAAAGTACAAAAACTGTATACGTATTGAATAATCGTACAACAAAAGAGCATCATTGATGCAACTGTTAAAATCGTAACTGCATTCCGTGTTGCATTAGATACTAAACGGAAATTAACCTTGAACTGAATGAAGGTAATCTTAGAATAATGTATAGATCTACAATAAGCATATTATAGAAACAGTATTATAGTGATAACGAATGGAGTGACCGACAATCATAGAGGTTGCTCAACTTAACCTACTCGCAGTGTCACTGGTAAATCGATTACGATTTATATCCAGTAATTACGTGTGACTGTGAGAGGGCGTACATCTCGACTTTCATACTACTAAGTTAAAAAAATATTTAGATCGATAAAGAAACGTATTTGAAAAAATCGTAAGTTTTTATTTCATAAGATATATAGTCATTGACACGCGGTTGGGCGCCCAATTAAGAATAAATAACACCCAACTTCACCAAGCTAGGCAGCAGTGGGTTCTCAGCTCTCACTGCTGAAATACTTAATTGCACGAGAAACGTCAACAAATGACATCGAAACGGATAAAAATACGATGACGTAAACGGACACGATTAGAAATCGGGAACGTTAGAACAATGGTTGAACCGACGAAACTGGCGCAGGTGACTCAAGAATTAAAGAGGTACAAACTCGATATACTTGGGTTGATCGAGGATTATATCATCTAGTTCCGATATATGCAGACATCATCTGATGATAAGGAGGCTTTTTACAGTCAACTTTCACACTGCCTTCACATAACACTTAGTAGACAATGTGGAGAAATTCGCGGTTAGATGTTCGTAGCTATAGAGGCGCGCATGTTTTTAGTGACCACTACTCGATTATGGCACAGTTAAAATTAAAACTTCTGGCACGCATAAGGCGACAACCTAGAACTGAGGGAGACGTATAAACGTTGCTAGTAATGAAGTGGTAATACAGCGGTTCGCAGGCGCTTTGGCGAATCAATTGGCATTACGCATTGAAAAAGGTCGGTGAAAATGTTTTGGGTTTGAAAGGAAGAAATGGATTAGTGACACGATACAAGGAAACTAATAATGCGGAAGAGAAACATCAAGAGTGCGATAGACCAACAGAATCTGCAGACACAATATAGCCAACTGGACAAGGAGGTTGGTAAATGTACACGGTGGGATAGGCGAATCGTTTTTAAAAACATTGCAGCTCGGACACAACTTGCTGCAAATTCATACAATATGAGAGAGACTTACCCGTCTGTCAGGCAAACTAACCGGGCAGTCCTTTAGAACTGAATGTCCAATCCAATCTAGGGACGGTTTATTTATCTCAAATGAGATTCGGCAAGTGGAAAGATGGACTAAGTACTTTAGTGACCTACTGAATAGACCCGAAGTTTCGGTTACTTAGAGTCCGGTTGACCAAAGACCGACTACAAGACAATTTAGAGATTATGATCCAAGTCACATTAAAACATCTAAAGAATGGTAAGGCGCCCGACGCTGGAACTTAGATGGCATTGCATTAGCATTGGATCCAATTATTGCTGAAATGTGGTTGTCTGATGATATTCTAGACTTATGGAAAGAGGGCGTTTTAATTAAGTTACCAAAAATGGGTAACTTTAGTATATGAATACGATAAACAAAGTTATAGCTATTATAGTGCACGATATAATCAGTTCAGTTTTGCAGCCGAATATTCGAAAAGAACAAGCGGGTTTCAGGCCTGGTAGGTCTTGCACAGGCCATATTAATATATTACGGATTATTGTTGAGCCGTCGAATGAATGTCAAACGCCATTGTATATGTTATTTGTCAACTTTCAACAGGCATTCGATAGTATTGATCGTGGTGTGATATGGACAATTCTAAAAAGTTATGGAATACCGCCTAAACTGATGAATATGATCCGCGGGCTATATCGTGATTTACAATGTATAATTTTGCATCGTCGAAGGCTTGCTGATATTTTTTATGTGCATTTGGGTGTAAAACAGGGTTGTATACTATCGCCACTATTGTTCCTGCTAGTCTTGAATTAGGTTATAACCAAAATCCACAGCATGGTATCAGATGGGGTCTAACCAATCGACTTGACTTCGCTGACAAAGTTTGCATGCTTTGACAAACTGACTCACACATTAGAGCGAAATTTGCGTATTTTTAAAACAAATTGTTTATCGGTACAATTGTATGGCTGCGAAACTTGGAAGGTTGCAAATAACATCGTGCCACAAGTTTTCGTCAATATGTGCCTCATATACATACTAAAAATTTTCTGGTCAAATACAATATCAAATGAGAATTTGTGGGGACTGTCAGATCTGGAGGTGATGAACAAAATTGTCACCCGAAGAAAGTTGAATTGGATCGGCCATACACTGAGGCGACCGGTCGCTGATATTGTAAAATACGCTATTGACTGGAATCCGCAGTTCCATGGCACACAAAGGGTGACTACACTGCGGACAAATTAAAAAAGACACAGTGAAAAGGTAAAATACTTTTTCAATCATGTAAATGTTAAGCTGTTCATAAATTTGTCATCGACATATTTGTTCTTCGTTTGTTTTTATTGATTTATGCTGTGTTCAGATACTCCTATTTACTTAAGCACTGTTAGATTTGATGTAAAATTATTTCTTTACTTTACATGAAATATTCATCATTAACTACTGGTCGACCGAGTTTTTTTTTTTAACCTGGACATTCCACTTAAGTGTACGTATGTTACAAGTTCATTGTATGACCGAAAACATTTAACCATTTTTCGGTTGAAAATCCTGTTCATATTATATTTAGCCATAACAAATTATGCAATTAAGGCACTAATTGAAAAAAGCCTGAATTTGAGATACAATATTATTTGTCATCACCTGTCAAGCTTCATAGTCTCACAATAGTATCGATAAACAGTTTTAGTTTAGGTTTAGGTTCCATATTTTGAACATTTAGCAATCATTCCGTATGCTGGTAATTTACAGCTGTTTACACCTCCACCATCAATTATCAAAAAAGAAAAAAAAAAACTCTATATTTTAAGTTCTCTACTTCATCTATTCCTTCACTATTGACCGCAAGTTAACATATAATAAACGTACCAATTTTCATTACTTTCGTTTTTGAAACATTTATCTTTAGACCAGGCTTGTTACTTGTCCACTTCATATCACAATCAATAGTATTGAATGCCTGTTTGAAGTCGACAAATCACATATACAATGCTGTTTTCCATTCAATTAATGTGAATTGATATGATTGATGACTCAACTCAAAATTAGTTGCACATTTGTCACAGACTATATTTTTATACAATGCAAATAAAACTTACCTCATAATTAGCAGCAAATTTTTCACATGCAGTAATAATCAGTTCAACACATTCATTTTTCATTTCTTCAACCATATCAGAGTGCTGAAACATTTAAAGTAAATTTATTATTCAATAATAAATAGAAAGACAATTAAGGATAAGGAGAACTAATGAATAATTGAAATGATGTTAAGCTATTCTGTACATTATATATGATCTTGGTTTAAATCGTTTACATCACGGTTGACTTTAAGGAGAAAAGTTTCCTGAAACATTAAATCTTCCGAAAATGCAAATTATCGAATAAAAGCTTATTGTGTATATTGGAATGTATGCCGATTTATATTCAATAAATCACATTCAGTCGCTTCAACAAAATCTATGAACAAGGTAATGTCCACAAAGTGTAAACATTAATGATGTCTTCCCTTATATAATCGTAGGTTATTACCATACTATGTGTAATTATTATACACTTAAATTATTACTCAAATTATTGCGATATGCTAAAACTGGGCGAAATCAGCCAGAATAATTTCTGGACTGTTTACTTACTAAAACTAAATATTAAATTTGGGTAGAATTACGATCCTAAATTTTGATATGTACCTTAAAATACACAAGATCATCAGAAGCTATACACAACGCTTGTTTAAATTTTTATTATACCATAACTACACTTCCAGAATTGAGGGTTTCATAATAATTTACAATATTTTGTATTTAATTGTTATACATACCTTTACCAATGGATATGTGTGCACAATTTTCTTATCACTCTCAGCTTCTTTTGCATTACCTTCATCTGCCATATTTCATTTGTAAAAAATGAAAATTTGGAAAAACTAATAGCTGACGGGATTGATGAATTTTAATTGCAATTAACGTGTCTACGGTGGTACTTCTATCCAATGCATTCAATTATATTAGAATGATAACAAGCAAAGGACGATACACTGAAGGATTATATTTATGTGTACATATATATATTTAAAATACGCAAGTGCAATAAATTAAATCCTTAAACAAGGGAAAAAAAACAAATCGCATACCCTTCTTATGAAAATCATAAAAAAAAAACAAATATTTCCTCCCTATATCTCCTTTGTTATAACAATAATCTCGTTGCAATGGACAACGATTGATTTTATTTTATATTGTACGATTTGAATTTCTGTATGAATGATTTTTGACAGAAGTTTTATAAAATTAATTTTTTAAATGAGTTTTTTATATTATACTTTGATTAATTTATTTATTTTTTGTTAAAATATTATTAATGACTATGGAAACGATGTATAGTACATAGGGTAATTCTTGGAAATAAAGTTATTAAATTCTTACGTACTAGCTATTTGCTGCACATGAAACACACTTGAAGGCAATCAGTACGATCAAAATCATTTCCTTACATCACAATTATCTCAACTTTCACTCTGCTTGGGACAGTGTATTGCATAAACGAATAACCGTCATTGACCACTATTGCTGACCATCATCTACACGTTACACCTACATTTTAATTTATTGATTAAAATATAAATAACAATGGAAATTGTTAATCCTGAACGACGAAACAAACAACCTGATCAAACAAAGTTATATAAAACCCTTAGTCGTTTAAAATAAAGGTATGGATGAACATTTGAAAATATAGTTATAGAACAGGCCAAAACAAAGTGCTCCTGACATTACAAAAAATTGGTGTAATAAGGTGAGATTACCAATGATTCCCTTTACAATAATAATAGTGATTAGACTTGCAGGAATATTAATATATCTAAATAATGCATAGAAACCAGTAGGTAGGTATGTTGGGTATAGCATATTCTTGCAAGGCCAGTTACGACCGAACGCGTTCACAGATTACGGAAAGTGGATGACCTAGCAATAGGTTAGTTACGAATATCAAATAAGTAACCGCAGATCTGGCGGCTGTGTATTAGAGTTACTATAGGGTACTGTGTGTAGGCAGTACTCACCTTAAAACTTAGTTATTGATTCAATGATTACATAGTGTCATGGCGAGTCAGCAGCGTCATTAAATAACTGGTTTCGGTAGAGGGGAAATATACCCCTGTAAATACCCTACGAATTTGCAGAATGTTAGAGTAGGTTAAACGTATGGTTGAACTGCCAACTTCGGAAAAACTACTGGTTATGAATACTACAACACGGCCTCGGATTGCACAGGATAAACGTCAACGACTCATGCAACGAAAAAAGGACAACGATTTAAAACTGGCATCATGGAACGTTAGAACTTTGTTGCGACAAGGTGCTTTAAGAACACTTACTGATACATTAAAAAAAGGCCAAACTAGATATAACAGCTATCCAAGAAACGCGGTAGTCCGAAAAAAAACTTACTTAAAGGAAAAGGATACACATTGTATTACAACGGCAACGGCAACGATTGTAGTAAAAGAAGAGAATTTGGATCCGGTTTAATAGTTTTTGGTAATGCAAGGGATTCGGTAATTGATTTTAACCCCATAGATGAACACATTTGTACCCTACGTGTAAGAACGAAATTTTTCAATTTGACTCTAATCAATGTACATGCAACAACTGAGAAACAAACTGATGAGGTGAAGGATGTGTTTTACGAAAAACTAAGATCCACTTATAGAACTGCGCCAGGCCACGATATTAAGATTGTCTTAGGTGCCTTTAATGCCAAGGTGGGCCAGGAAACAATGTATCATCCAACTATAGGTAAACACAGTCTTCATGATAAAACCAATTTGAAAATGGGCTGCGATTGATTAATTTCGCCATGTCTAAAAACATGGTCATTGGTAGTACATATTTGCCCCATAAAGATTTTCATAAACTGACATGGAGATCTCCACATGGTAGAACAAATAATCAAATTGACCATATATTAATTGATAGACGTCACTGTTCAAATATAATGGATGTTCAAAGTTGTTGTGATTTAAATATTGACTCCGATCATAACTTAGTGAGGGTGGAGTTACGAAAGTTACAGAATTTCGGCCAGTAAAAACACGCAACCTGTGAGAACAAAATGGGCGATCGAAAGACTTGAACAGACGGCGATAAAACAATTGTACGTGAATTCAATAGAACAACGGATTATTACTGGTTTGAATGACTACCAACAGGAAACCAATTTAAATAATATGTGGGACAAGCTAACATCATATGTTGAGGGTGCGCCCGCAACAGAGGTGATTGGAAGGGGGATGGTAGTTAGAAATAAGTGGTTTGATGATGATTGTAGAAAGGCTCGGGATGAAAAAAATGCATCCAAGCTGAAAATGCTAACGCGAACTACAAGAACCACTATTGAATACTACCGCTCTAAAAGGAATTTCGATCGTAAATTAGTTCGTAGAAAGAAAGGGGAACTGGAGCGAAGAATTTACGCCGAATTTGAAAAATTCAACAGGAACAATGACAACAGAAGATTGTACAGGATGATCAATTGTACGCGCAACGGATATAGTCAACGGCCGTTTTTGTGCAAAAACATACATAGACAGGTTATGGCACAAGAGGAAAGGTGTCTCGAGAGATAGGCCGAGTACTTTAAAAATTTATTAAATATAAACACGCGAGTAAATACTGTAGCAGATGTACAATTTCAAACGGCTCAGCCATTTATAGCTGAACCATCAATACAAGAAGTTAAGAGCGTTATTCTAAAACTCAAGAATAATAAATCAACTGGATCAGATAACTTACCGGGTGAACTCTTTAAACATAGTGGAGATGCGTTATGGTGTCTACTGCATGAGCTAATTGTTAAGATTTGGAATAGGGAACAGGTGTCAGACGAGTGGAAAGATGGTATTATCTGTCCATTGTATAAAAAGGGCGACAAATTAGATTGTAACTACTACAGAGGAATAACTTTATTAAACATTGCCTATAAGGTAGTATACTATACCATTTAGACTTATTTCATATACAAATGAAATTATTGGAGAATACCAATGTGAATTCTGCACAGATCGATCTACATCTGATCAACTATTTAGTATTAGGCAGATATTGGAAAAGTGTAGGGAGTTCAAGGTTGATACACATCATTTGTTTGTTGATTTTAATGTTGTCTCGTGTGCGAATCCGGGATAAATTATCTGAACATTTTGAGACCGTTGATGGACTATGACAAGGCGACCCCTTATCGTCACTACTTTTTAATTTTGCGCTGGAGAAGGCAGTAAGAGGCGTAAATATTAACAAAAAAGGAATGATTTTCACAAAATCTGGTCAATTATTGACGTATGCTGATGATATAGACATAATGGGTCGAAATATCATGACTGTCAAGGATGCCTTCGAGGCGTTAGACAAGACGACATCGGTGCTAGGGCTCAAAGTGAATGAAGACAAAACAAAGTATATGTTGACAACTAATACATCAGTAATTCGAGGTCAAACAGTTAATATTAACTTTCTATTATACATATTTCATCCGCAGACACGAAAAGTCTATCTGTAACCGTTTCCGAGATATTTGCATTTTACATTAAATACATCTTCTAAAGGTTATTGTTGTTGTTGCTGTCTGAGGAGACAACTTGTGGTCAGTCCTAGTGTCATAGTTGTCAGTGATCCTGAAAACTGATGAAAAGATACCAAATTTTCAATTTTCGTTTAATAATCACAGTGGAAGATAATCAAAAGTGACACACACCACGTGTATTTTCACAGTGTTCACAATTAAGTTTGTCGCGCAATAAACGGTTTTTAGGAGATATTTATTACCAGATAGTTGTAGGACTTTTATCGGATACGGTACAATCTTCAACAGATACTATAGATCTTACAAAACTTGCATTGAAATGTGACAACCGCCCTTTTTGGAGTCGATACATATGATTATGCATTGACGATACATCAGCAGTTGATTATTTACATTTATTACCATCTACGTCTGGTAAATTTCAAGTTTATTACCAGAACGTACAACGACTTTGTTTATTCACGAGTGAACTTTATAGAAATGTAAATGCATGTAATTATGACTTCGATGTACTAATTGCAGATGCTAGTGATAAAAAACAAGGTAGTGGTGTACTAAAGGTAGATGGGGTAAAGGTAAAGGTAAATTACAATCCTATATCGATAGATGTAATTTAATTCACTTAAAAACACTTGACATAAGACGAAATAATGTTTGCTGCTTTTATGTGTTCCGACGTTTTATATGGACGAATTGTTATCAATGATTGAAGTTAAAGATGATCGTTATATTATCTTATGTATGCCATTTTTATCAGACACTGAGGAAACATTATCATTTGAAATTAGTTTATTGATTGTTTTCACATAAACATTTCTTGAGATTATAAAGATGGTGTTTGTTCATGTAAAATAGCACCTATATGTTTGTTAGTGCCATTCAACGCATTTTAAATGCAATGATTATACCGTATTTTGATAATATAATTATGTTTTGATAGATGTGATTGTTAATTTCCATTATATAATTTTATTTTTTATTAAAATCTTGCATTTATTTTCTTCTTTTCAGCAATATAAAACATATATATATATATATAATACATTATTCCTATATCATCTTAACTATCAATATTTAATTCATATATTCTAACTAAATGATCTTCACCACAACTTGCTAATTGAATTTGTTTTTTATAGGATGGACGGAACTCTAATTTTTTCACTGTTAAATGATGTGCCAATCTAAAAAATGAATAAGAAAAAAAAATATTTCTTACTACGCTACTTCGTCTAATAAAATGTATCCAAAATTATACCCTTTTTTTAAAATAATCAAACGATTCCATTCCATATTTTCATTAAAATTATAAACATATATTTCACCACATTCTAAACCAATGGCCAATAGATAATTATTCAATTTATTTTGAAAGTAATCTTTTGAAAATGCTAATGCAGTTACTGATTCACCATTTAATTCCAATAAATTTTCGGTCGCTTTAAAATAACCTAATGTTGTATTAGATTTCTTATTAGATTTAAACCAACAAACAATTTTGCCATCACGAGAACCGGTTGTAAAATAATTTGAATCATGTGTCCAATCACATGTCCATATAATACGTGTATGAATGCCATTCTTTTTATCAGTTGTTGCAATTAATTCATAATTTACTAACTCGCCAGTAATATTCAATGGATTTGCATTGTCAACAATTGCATGTGTTTTTTTACATTCAAATATTGACCAACGACGATCTCTTGAAACGGACAATAAATATTGATTATTTGGTGAAAATTTCATTTGTGTTACAGTTAACTGATGTGACTGTAATTTTTGTATTTGTTTCCACGTTGATGTATTCCTGTAGAAAAAAATAAAATTAAATATCCATTTTCAGTAAATAATATTTGAAAATAAGCACTAAGTTATTTTACCATAAAATTATTTGTGCATGTTCAGCATTTGTTGCTTTACACGATGATGCCAGAATATTACCATTTGATGTTGAACATAACGCATATATTTCATAACCATGTCCATATAATTTTTGAATTTCTGGCCATAACGTATTTTGCATTAAAGTTTCTTCAGATGGTGGTACTTAGAAAATATATAAAAATAATATGAACATTAAAGAACGCTATGGGCGACATATAAAAAAAAATATTTAGTCAAAAAAAAAATTAAACTACTACCCCCAAGCGGATTGCCGGGTGGGTAGTATCAAAAGCGTAGTCAATTAAGAGTGTAAAATTTTAGGAGCAGATACTTGGAATATCGACCGCTTAACTGGACGCAGTACCGAGCTATCGAAGGTATTAAGTAAAAGAAATATACAAGTAGCTTGTACACAAGAAAGTAAATGGAAAATGAAACCAAAAATATTCGCCCATTAAATGAAATGAGGCTTGTTATGGGTGTTCTAAATGGACGTGTTGGCAACACAAATCCAAATTTAATTGTCTGTCGTGGTTGCTATGATTTTGTTAATTGATGATAATTGGGTTGAGCAAGAGTTGATGGAAGGAAAACGGAGAAAGGAATACATCAGAAAACTGAGTCACATTGATTACAGTAGTGGTATCGGTTTATTGCTAAGTGTCTCTGCATAGTCTTGTTGTCTGGAAGTCAATATCAGATCGAATACTCTCAGTAAGAATCAAGAGTAGTGTTAAATTTGTAACAATAATTGAGATTTACGCACCTACAGAGCAGACATCGTCTGACGATAAGGAGACTTTTTATAAATTTTTTATATAGTGCCTTGTTGAGATTAATAGATCGAATATTGTCATATGCATGTGTGACGCTAATGATAAAATTAAAACTTATGGCAGACATAATGAGACAATAATGTAATAATGAGGAGGAGAAACATCAAGAGCGCAGTTAACAACAGTAATGTGAAGGACCAACAGAATTTGCAGACGCAATAAGGTTAGTAAAAGTTAAAGGCGGGATAGGCTATTGAAAGCAATGCAGCACGATCACAATTCGCTGTAAATTCAAACAACCTGAGGGAGACTTAACGTCTGGCTGACAAACATGGCGGACCTTTAGAACTGAACGTCCAATTCAATCTAGGGACGGTTTGATGATCTCAAATAAGATTCAGCAAATGGACAGATGAACTGAGTAGTTTTGTGAGCTACTGAATAGGCCCGAAGTTCAGGTTGCTCAGAGTCCCGTTGTCCGAAGACAGAATACAAGACGATTCAGAGATTATACTACAAGTGTAAAGGGTGGTAAGTCGGCCGGCGCCGATAACATATCACCAGAAATGTTGAAAGTGGACTTGGATGGCATTGCATCATTATTGGATCCCATTATTGGTGAAGTGTGGTTGTCTGATGATATTACAAATTTATGGAAATAGTGGTTGATAATTAAGTTGCCGAAAAAGGGTAACTTGAGTATATGCGATAACTGGTGTGGTATCACCTTGCTGAATATGATAAACAAAGTTATAGTTATTATCGTGCAAGACAGAACCAATTCAGTTTTGCAAACCGTGTATTCGAATAGGCAGATTTCAGGCCTGGTAGGTCTTGCACAGACCATATCAACACATTACAGATTATTGTTGGCCAGTCAATTGAATGGAAAATGCCATTTTAAATGTTATTTGTTGACTTCAAACGGGTATTCGATAGTATTGATCGTGGTATGATGTGAACTATTCTCGAAAGTTATGGAATACCGTCTAAACTGATGAATATGATCCGCAGACTTTATCGTAATTCACGATCGGTGATATTGTAAAATACATACTTGACCGGAATCCGCAGGGTATTAGAACACATTATGGTCCAAAACAGTGTGGCGAAGGTGAAAAAGTGAATGTTAAAATGACGGTTGTTCGTTGACGCCCTATGCTTCCACGTGAAGTAAAGGTCAAGATGATAATCCGAATAAATTTTAAAATATCTAACTTATTCAATGTACACGTTGGTTTACATCAGAATTCTGCATGAATTTCATTAATCCCTATTACGGTTATGCAATACTATTCTGGTACACGATATTGGTCCATGGGCTATGTTGGACTAAGTGGAAGTCAAATTGAACAGGAAAACAAAATCTATTTGTGATATTCGGTAATAGATGCCAACGGACTGCGTATCAGTTACACTACAGCAGAATACATATATTTTCGGGTTCATCGATTTCTCACTAAAACACAATAATATTGATGCAAGCGATAAAATCAATGATGATATTCAACATATAATAAATTGCGGTTGGATCAACGGTGTCCGACGTTTTATTTGATCGGTAAATGCAACCAAAAGGGGGATGTGTTTAAAACTGTTATTCGAAAAACAACTACCTATGGCTCTAAATGTTGGGTTGTTAAAAGAAATCATATGCAGAAATTACACACAACGGGAATTAGGTTTAAAAATTGGACATAATGCAGGAAAACGTTGTCGCCTACATGCTACTTGGTTGTCAATGATTCAAAATAAGCCGAACAAATTAAATGCAGATTGTGATGATACACAAAACAGAAACTTCTGGAGAAAAAGGGGAAACAGTAGAGCCAACTCTGAATCAGGAAAATTTAAAGAATACGTAAAAGAGAATCATTTAAATAAAACATTAACAAAAAATAACAAATAAACCATGCTCTTACCAGTTAATGTAATAGGTACAAAATAATTTTCAGGATACGCATCTTTAACATGTTTAATTTCTGTTGTTTCTTCTACGCTTTGATAAACTGCTTTATTTGATAATCCCAAAGATGGAACAGATGCACCTTGAGGTGTAACTAAATTTTGATACAAAAAAAACGATATTAGTTTGTCTTGACAATTAAATAAATTCACAAATGCTTACATTTATTGCTTTCATCCTTTCTACAATCGTCACTAATTTCCGAAACTTTTGAAATGCGTTGTAAATTTTCAATAAAATTCCATGGTGCCTGAAATGTTCGTACAATTTTCTCTTCAGCACCGCTTGCAAATTTATAAGATGCTAATACACTTAAACATTGCATATCATAACCATGAATTTGTGGTCGTGCAATTTCATGCCATGTCTAATGGATGAGCACAGGAATAATGAAAAGATGAAATTATTTTAAAATTTTAAAAACTATAAAATAAATCTTTACCACTTCATCATCTGATGATAAACTATTTGTTAACCATGGTGCATGAATTCTTGTTGTTTGATCGGCCGACAATGAATACAAAAATTGTCCATTTCGTTCCCATTCAATATCACGTACATCATCAAAATGCCCACCAATTATTACACCCGGTGACCATATATTTTCATCGTCATTTGATTGATGCCATATATGAATACTGCCTTGATATCCGTGGCCAATAATTGATCGTCCTGTTTTTGAAAATTTACCACCAAAAAAACCCAATGAATTACCACCAATTTCACCTACACGAATTTTTTCCATCCAAATATTATCATCGTCATTGCTATTTTGTTGCCAAATTATTAATGTTTTATCAAATGAACTTGATAGAAGTTGTAAATTTCCTAAATATTACATTGAAATTGATTTTAATATATAAAAAAAAAAGATTTTAAAAGGTTACCATTTTTATTTTTAAGCCAATGAACCCCGTAAACCCATCCATCATGACCTAATAAAACTGATTCCAAAGCAACTGCATAATAATATTTTTCATTATTTTTATTTATTGTAAATATTTTCTCTTCAATTTGAATATCTTCATTTGGAGATAAATCTAAAACTGATTTAATTGGTTTAATAATATCGTCAGATAAACGTGATGATATTTTCCATAAACGTATAAATGTATCTTGTGATGAACTGGCTAATAAAATTTCATTGCTATCTATAATTTAATAAAAAAAAAATTCATATTAAAATCATATGTTAAGCAAGTATTTAAAAAAAAAAAAAAAAAAAAAAACGTAAGTCCAAAGAAATCCATTCACAAATTAATTTAGATTGCGACGGATTCGTTTATTGCATAAAAACTGAAATATCTTACCCGTTACAATAAAATCTAAACATCGTACCCAATCTTCATGTCCTATTAATTTATCTTTTAATAAAAAATTAATGTTTGTATTAATTTTACCATCATCTTCAGTTTTTCCATCATCACAGTAATTCTCTTCGCTACAATACAATTGTATTTGATTATCATCGGTTGCAATTGCAATTAAAATATTATCAATATTTGGTAGAAAACACATATTTATAGCAAAAGCAATTCCATTTTTTAATGAAATTGTCTGAATTAATTGAATGTTTGGTAAATGCAAATCGTTCAGTTCACGTTCACGTTGCCAAATTCGAATCATTGAATCATTTGATCCAGTTACAATTATTAAATCAATCAATGATTTATCATTATTTATATAAACACTATCGATAACATTAATTGCAGCATTTTGTAATTCAATTTTATTAAATTTTGGATTTAAAATATCTTTAATATTCCAAATGATACAACTGGAATCATTTGATCCTGAAATGAATTCAGTTTCATCTTCATTTGAAGTATCTGTGCCATAATGATAACCTTTACGACACTTTTGAATCCATTTCACTGTATTTACTCTTGCCGTATGTTCAATAAATGTATGAATTATTTTACTGCCTAATTTATTAAACTGTAAAGAAAAATATTTTTGATTTAAGTGTATCCTGACTGAATTGTTTTGAAGATTTTCAAAACAAAAAAATAAATCCTTTTCTGTAGTAACCTGTGGATCAAATATGAATACAGCGTTAGAACCAGCAAATAATATATTTCCATTATTACCCCAATCTAAAGATTGTGGTGTTCTACTGCATGCAATTGATGTATAAATATTTTTTATTTTCATATTTCTATTTTAAATTTTTAATTTTATGAAAATAATAAAAACAAACAGTAATAACAATTTTAGCACATGTATTTGTCAATCGACTTTTGAGAATTGCTTAAAATAGTAGTAGAATAAAAATTTAACAGTGTAACTTTTGGGAAATTCACAATAGGATTAGAAAACTTGAATTATTTTCTTAGTATTTCTACAAAAAATTATAATAAAACTTTAAATTTTTCAAAATATTAAACGTATATTAACCCGTCGTGGTAGCGCAGTGGTTAAAGCACTAGACTAGAACGGCGGTAGACCGGAGTTCAAGCCTCACTGT
>JANSTX010015419.1:0-17380 GCA_027564355.1 Penthetria funebris
AAAGTTTGTATAGGAGGTACTTGAAGGAGTACTCCAATTTTCCTCATCTTCGAACTTAGGCTCAGAAATCAGATTAAAGTGACACGTGCAAAATTTCATAGCGATATCTCAAAGCGTTTTCAAGTTATCGTGCGCACGGACAGACGGACGGCCGGACAGATGGACAGACGGACGGCCGGACAGATGGACAGACGGACGGACATGCTTAAATCAACTTTTTTTTCAATTATAAGCACTTCTGTGTATTTTTTTTTCTGAGATGTTTAATTCTTGGCGTTACATGAACGGAATCAAATACAATTGACCCTAAAAATTATTTGATTTAAAATCCATTGAATATAATAATTCAATGTTCATATGTTTCGTAGATCGATCTTACTTTATTCAATCCAACTTACAAGCATTTTAGTCCAAAATAACATTCAATATAATATAATTGGTTTGTTCAGCAAATGATGTTAACAAAACAAAAATAAAGGTAAATAAATAATGACAAAAACACATTAAACAAGTTATGAACTTCCATGCAGAAACCAACGGTATGTTACTAATGAGGTTCGTCATCTAGCCAACAAACTCGTTGCTATATCAGCTACTTCTTAGATACAGAAACCACTAGTTATCAGTTCTATATCCATAACGTTGAATAAATTTATGTTTATAGAAAGTACTGTACGAAATTACAAAACACTCGTTAGACATATAATAACAATTAGAACTGAAATCGGGATCTACTTATTCATTTTCAGGCCACAAATACTGGGCACAGACCGTGATTGGAGGATCTTCAGGAGAAAACGACCGGTAACCAGATTCTAGATTAAATCTAGATCGAATAAAAATCACGGTAACATTGCGTCTGTGCCGCCTTTAACAAAGCAATAGTCTAGGCTATTATTGTTGCCAATTTTATGATAACCGAATATAAAATTGGTGAAGGAACGCATGTGAGACATAAATATTTTCAGACTTGAGACATGCTGTTAACCTAAAAGGATATATATTAGACTTTAGTGCAAATTGGAATTGAATACCACTCAAATTCATTCAACTCATGCATAGATCCATCCATTCGTCATCTGTGCACATATTACAGTATTTGATACACCATGATCATATTTTTTCAACGCTTCCTTCCACCAATCGACACGAGTCTTTTTTTTTAGCATTCGTTAGATTATTATTGATGGTTGTCATACTTCAAGAATGCCTCAATCTCACGATATGACGATATTGCATTATTAGTTCACGCACAGCATCGATGGTTTGTGGCACAACAACTGATTTTGGACGACCTTGAAAACGTCAGATTGCACCTGGCACTACTTATAGTGTCAAGACCAGAAATATAGTAGCAAACTGTAACGCGAAGCCACTTGCATGAAATAATGAATATTTTGTAGTTTGAAATATTTTCTTGTGGATGAAGTGTTGAAAAAAAACCTCGTGAAAATTAATTACAAGTGAGTATAATTTATAAATTAAAATCAATGTCACATTTGCTTATGTGAAAAAAACACTAGTCATAGACAAGATAACTATTGGGTGATGAATAGAGTAATCGCCTATCATCTCTATGTTGCTCAACCAATCTTTACTTCCAAGTAGTGTCACCCGGTAACACGATTAAATAAAAATATATTGAATGCAGAGAGGTCCGACCCTGAAGGAATAAGGCAAGGAAAAAGAAGAGATTTAAGAAACCAAATATATTATTAATTTTTACTATAATTGAAAAATAATTCAAACATTATATTTAGTTATATATTTGCAACAAATATGTAATATTACTTACTATGTATTTAAAATAAATAAAAATAAATATTTGAATATCAATATAATAAATAGATTAGACCGCAGAATCATCGTTGTTTCAAATTTCCGTTTCATTTCTATATAGCATTTAATTCCCATCACATTCGTTTTGCTGAACGATACTTAGGACTTAAAGCCCTAGTTTATGTATTTTGCATTTGGCATTTATTCTAATGCATTATTTGAACGCAGTGCGAACGTAGTTTTGTCATATTTTCTCAACCAACATTTAATGCGGCTGCTACAGGTTATTGATTTCATTCATTTTTCATTGTTTGTTTGCAGTTTTTTTGCGACGTGTTTGTGTCTGACACAAACTTTTTACTTACTAATATAATAAGTATATTTATGTGTTATTATTCTTTATTTTATTGTGAATATAATCTTATATAGTTTTGTGAAATGAGCATATATATTACTGATAATGAAATCTTCTAAAACTTATGACAAATATAATATATTATCAGATGATTCTAAAATTGAAGTGGATTCCATATCTGTAAGTATTAATTGTAAGAAAATTTCGTAATGTGATTATTTTTTAATTGTCAACCAGTATTTGCAACATTGCATGATTTTGGAGTAATGTCTATCATTTGAATCTTGATGGTCTATTCTAGATTTTTTCTGCACTTCGAGTCTTGTTAGTAAACTAGGTAGCTGGGAACTTATACACCACTCTACTAAAATATTCACATGTATAACCAGATAATTATAATTGATGCTATATTTTCCAGTGGTAAATTTCGTTTATAGTTATTTTTCACATTTGATGTTACATGCATATTAGAACATCAAAATAGCATCAATCTCAATGCTGTCCTATACACCCTTGAGACGTTTAACTTAAGATGATGATGAATACAAATACCTTGGTGTTGTTTACAAATGCACTGAAACAAAATCTTTAATTAAAAAATATTACAAAAAAGTTTCATGTTCACAGTACTGTACAAACTTAATGAAAAAATCAAAATCCAACTTAATAAAAAAATCAAAATTCGGTGCTATAAACAACAACCATTAATATTATATGTATTTATACGATGGTTATCCCTTTCCTCACAGCAGAGAAAAAATTGAATTTTAGAGAGAAAGATTCATCTAATTATTACTGCGCGAAGACATAGAATAGTTCTTAAACCTATCAGTAATCGTCGTATATATCGCTGTACTAGTTCTGATAAAACAGACTTTGACAATCTTGAAAATCTAATCTAATACAATGCGGTAATAGTTCAATAAGATTTGGTAATCCAATTTAAATAAAACATCTATCATCGTACTTGTTCCGTTGTTCCGAATGATGTAGGTTGTTGATGAGATGTTTATTCACCAACAAGACATTAAGACCAATGTTTTTAGACACGATCACACGCCATAATTGACGTATTCAGTGACCGTGTTTTTAGTGTTACCAGTAGGAGGTAAATATAGCTTAAGTAACCTTTTTAGTCGTCTACTCCATTCATCACTATATTGAAATTTCAAACTCTACTGAAATTTTCAAATGTATAACCGGATAACTATAATTTATACTATATTTTTCAGTTGACAAATGTCAATTATAGTTATTTGAGTTCACGTTTGTTGTTACATGCATATCAGAAATTGCAAATTAACATCGTAATATCGCCCTTGAGGCGTAAAGGTTAAAATTATAGTGGAATCTTTCATTTATTCCACAGTGTAGTTATGGAAAATTTTTTCCGAATATTGCAATCAAAAATTTACTATCCTTATCTTGTTCAAAATTATTAATGTGGATGAATTATGTACAGAATTTTCTGTAAAGCACTAGTTGAAGTGTTGTTTAGCTCTTTAATGATGTCATACATGCCACTCTTGTCAATTTTTTAATTTTTTATTATTTGTTTTATATGTGACCGTCTCCCACCACTTTTGTGGAGTATTATTTTTCTTAATGCATGATATGTAAGCAATATGAAATGCGTGATTTTAATCCTCCATGATCAAGTCATTCTTCATGCAGTGCAATTATTGTCTTCTCTGCAACTTTTTATATGTGCGTGTCTATTTCAGTTTTACATTTAGACATTTGTTTTGGAGGAGTTTAAATTTTTTCCTTATAAAATAGTGAGTCTTGATTTTTCCTTTAAATGAACATACCACTTGGCATAGTAACAGATTTCTTAGGATTTATTTTAGCTTATCTGTTGTTTACAATTTCTTTGAAAGATATCCATATAAACATGTTTGCATTTTTCACAACAAATTTTGTTAATGACGTAGTCATATCTATGATAAATAAGCAATTTTTCTCCCACGAGAGTCCACAGGAATGGATATATAACACCTCCCTGCACTTTTAATTGTCAATTTTTCAGATCAACTTCTTTATTTCTAATGCGGACCACCCTTTGTCAAAATAGTTTTCCCGATAATGGCACGTAAAGTGTTATTAAAAACTCCAGAAAGCCCCCATTTTAAACTTCTTATAACGAATGCTCGTATCTTTAATGTTCAGTAGAGATTCATTGATTGTATCCTTCTGATATGCTTTCCGGAATAATTTATACCAAATGGTAAAATTAATGTTTTGATAACATCCAAAATTATACGTCTGTGATATTTTAGTGGATATATGCTAGTTGTACACCATTGGATTAATTTTCCGTGTACGTATGGTAACATTTATTACTATCCCTGATTTTATGTGTTTGTCGTCGTTTTTTCCTATTTGTAAGTTGTTAATATTCATAAAATTAAAATCTAGTAATTTCGTATCTCTTTTCTTAATATTACTATTGGTAAAAAAAAGGTGGTGATTCCATTACTTTATGTTTCGTAATTTGTTAGGAATTGTAAATATTTGTATGGATATTCAACTAGAAGTCAAATTATATTTCTAGGAAGACTTATCATTATTAAATATAAATATACCAAAATTAAGGCTTCATTTTTTTAAAAGAAAGTCTAGGTTGATAAGGGGAGAGGCTTAGATCGTTAACCAAAAAAAATATCTTGAATTAATAATTGCAGTTTTTCAAATCATTTCGCGTATATTAGTGTGTTAATACATATTTTATTCTACATAACAGGTTGATGACAATAATTCGGAACAGAAATTAAGTGATATGTTACTATCAACAGCTGATTCAGCAGTTTATCCATCTAATGAAATAGCTGGAAGATTACGTGTTGATGTGCGCACGGGATTACAATGGTCAGAAGCAAACTATCGTGCGAAATTAATTGGTTATAATGAGCTGAATGCCAAAGAGGAAGATCCAACATGGAAAAAATATGTTCAGCAATTTCAAAATCCATTAATATTATTACTATTAGGTAATTTATATAATAAGTCTTTTTTAATCAATCTCAATGAACGTGAAATTATTCGCATTAAATTTTAATAATCAAATTGCATTTATACAGATTATTACGTTGCGGAAGAAGTGCAAATAGTATTGTAATCTTACTATCTTGTTTTGTAATGACGTGTCTCAGTTTCACTGTGTGTCGTCTTTATTGAGTTTCGTAGAAACTTCTAATTTCGTTGTTGTTTTATTTAAACTATAACTGATGAAAACTGAACACGATATTTATATATATTTATATATATTGAATAGTAACGTGTAACGTTTACATTTTCACACTTCTTGTATCCACTTAGCACTAGCAATACTTGTTTTAGTTCATTTTCAGTACGAACCTGTTCCGAAAACTTGACTAACATAAGTATGTCTTTACACATACTCATGTTATGTCTTCCTTCATCAAATCTATGTGAAAGTAAAATCACTGAGTATTTAATTAAACCTTCAAGTTCGTAGCGAACGTCTTCAACAGATGTTGATCAATCGCCTTTTTATTTTTTGTAATTATGTATATTTACATGTTATTACTCAGATTTTATTACATCTTTTATTTGTACTCCTCATGGACATAAGTTACTTTCGCTTATCATTTTACGGTATGATATTAAAATAATCTAATGTTGTATGTTTATATTTATATGAGTGATTATATAATATTAAATAATTAGTTAGAACTCCTTATATGGTTTTATTAACAGGTTCTGCAATGGTTAGTATATTTATGAAACAATATGATGATGCTGTTAGTATTACTGTAGCAATAGTTATTGTAGTAACCGTCGCTTTTATTCAAGAATATCGTTCTGAGAAAAGCTTGGCGGAATTAAAGAAATTGGTGCCACCTGAATGCCATTGGTAAGTTACTAACTATAAATTCTTTCAATAGAAAATTGCATAAACTCAAATTTATATTCAGTTAAAAAATGAATTTTTGATAGATTTTAATTAACAGTTAGATTATCTATTTTAATCGAGTCCTGTGTAAATCTAATAACTAAGAAATTAGTTTCATGGTGAAGTGTTGATGAACCAAGTTATATACCATTAGACACAATCACACAGGCTGCACTTGTAAATGTTTACTCAAATGACGTAATGAGTAATCTTATTAAGAACCATACACAATTAATTTTATTTAATTTTCTAAAGAAGCGTGGAGTTAACTATAAGTAAAAGATGATTACCAGTCAATCATATTACATACAAGTAGTATCAAACAAATCGATTTCGCTGTTTTATGGATTCTTGTAAAGTAGAACCAATATTAGCTTTCCATGAAACAATATTATATTCACAAATATGATTTCCTTCTGATGTAGTCTCGGGATATGCAATAATTTCATTTCTGACATAACAAAATGAATCTGGAATAGCAAGCTTTTAAAATTATTTATAATATTTGTAAATGATGCTCGTAACATACTTTTTAATTTATTTCAAATAATTGTAAATTTATTTTATTTAAAAAGAATATTTTTTACAGTTTACGTGAAGGACGATTAGAAACATTCTTAGCTCGGGAGCTTGTTCCTGGTGATATTATTTATTTAAATATTGGAGATCGTGTACCAGCTGATTGTCGGCTGTATGAAACTATAGATCTTTCAATTGATGAGTCTAGCTTTACAGGTGAAACAGAACCCGCTAAGAAGAATACAGATATGGTTTTCAATAGCAGTCATAGTAAAGACCATACAAGAATGAAAAACATCGCTTTTATGGGTACACTAGTTAGATGTGGTAGTGGAAAGGTAAATTATATCTTTTTATTATATTCGTTACGTACACGTTGATTACTGTTTGTTTTACATCTTTGATGAAGAGAATTTAAATTTTTAGTTCATTTTCGTTATCAACACTATTGGCATTTCTGTATTCATCAGTAACTTCTGATAAGAGCATTAATTTGTTTATTTACAATAATGACGGTTTTTGATCATATATTTTGATTTGTATTATAACTTGCAGTTATTGGTATTGATGTCGCTTATCCATCTACCACTTAGAGTCTTAGACACTGCTCTTGAATGAACTCAATACTACAAGTGTCCATGCATAATGTTTTGGTACGGTTTAAAGTTGCTGGCTTCGTTTGTTAATAATTTATTGTTACTCATCACTTTAATATCTCAAATTCTTTTCAATGAATATTCTAACTCTACACGACAATGGAAGTTTATAATATTTTCAAGTTGAACTCTGATTGTACTATATTTGCTACATGACCATATAACAATCAAATTGATAAATCGACATTAATCCAATCGCATTTAGTTATAATCGGGCCTGGAATAAAGTGGTTTGTCAACATTATGTTATTAAAGTTGTTCAACAGAGACCTATATGTTTAGTAGAAACTTGCTGTTGACATTAAAAATTCCAAATTAATTCTAATATTCTCAAAGATTTTTGCTTACGCTATTCACAATCGTGATTGTATATTTTTTACTGTATGCGATCGTCATAGATTATAAACTTCGTGCGTATGCCGAATACGTTTTTTCTCAAAAACCAAAGTTAGTTTCTATTAATGACTACGGCCAAATGCTATACAATTAGAAATTAACTACTACGCCACTTGGTATTTGCCATGTTAACTATTTAAAAAAAAATTTAAATTTCACTTTTAAATTTTGCTTAAACTGTTTGAAATTGCATTATAACAAACGAATACAAATATTGCATTTGTTGTATTTCCAGGCAATTGTTATAAACACTGGCGAACGTAGTGAATTCGGCGAAGTATTTCGAATGATGTTGGCTGAAGAAGCTCCTAAAACACCATTACAAAAGTCAATGGACATACTTGGTGCTCAACTGAGTTTTTATTCATTTTGTATTATTGGCATTATAATGCTATTGGGATGGTTTCAAGGGAAATCTGCTGTTGAAATGTTTACAATTGGAGTTAGTTTAGCAGTAGCGGCTATACCGGAAGGTTTACCTATAGTTGTTACAGTTACTTTAGCATTAGGAGTTATGCGTATGGCTAAACGTAATTGTATTGTTAAAAAATTACCCACTGTTGAAACATTGGGATGTGTTAATGTTATATGTTCCGATAAGACTGGAACTATAACTAAAAATGAAATGACTGTTACAGTTATAATTACTTCTGATGGATATATGGCTGATGTTACTGGGGCTGGTTATAATGATCAAGGAGAAATTCACATTCGAGATTGTAATAGTAAAGAAATGGCACACCAAAGTATTTGTAATCTTATTGAAATTGGTGCTGTTTGCAATAATGCGATTATTCAAAATGAATCATTGTTTGGACAACCAACTGAAGGTGCTTTATTAGCGGCTGCTATGAAATGTGGTATATATGCCGCTAATGATAAGTACGTAAGACTGCAAGAATACCCATTCAGGTATGTACATATTTTATGTTTCTATATCGTAGTTAATAGTTTTGTGAAAAATTAAAATGGATTCGTATGTTATTATCTATAAATTGAATGCGTAACTGAACGAAACTGTAAAGATGTAAATTTCTTTTAAACTCAATATTAAACAATGGTTTACAGAAAAAGTGAAGATTTTGGCAACGGGAAAACGGCAGGCGTACCTAAAATACAGAAGCCTAAAAACCCCAGTAGAATACGAAGTATATGAACTCATTAGAAACAGAATTTATGCCAAAATAACACAAATTAGAACGGAAAACTGGAACCGAAAATTTGGAACTTTCTCAGAAATAGAAAAAAACCTGAAAATGAATATACCCAAAACTCATCAGTACCTGCTGAAGCATGGGTTACGCATTTTCAAAATTTATTTACCAACATAGAAGAATTTCATCTGAGACATGCAAGGCACAGAGTTCAAGATAATAATTTTTATGTCAACCAACATCTGATTGAACAAGCAATTAAAACATTGAAAATATAAAATCTCTGGGTAACGAGTGTCTGAAATATGGTGGGGCAACCTAAATACTGAGATTGGTAAATTGTTCTATAAATTACTTGAACGTAAAGAAATACCCACATATTGAGAAATTGTGTAACTAGTGCGACAATACCTATATTTAAGAAGGGCAGTAAAACTGGTTCGAAAAACTATCGTGGTATCACTTTATTAAGTGCTGTTTAGAAACTTCTCACTAAAATTATTGGCGACGAAATCACGTCAAAAACTGAGGTTTGCGATGAACAGAATGGCTTTGGAAAGAATAGATCAACTATTGATTTGGTATTCAGATTACGACAATTTGTGGAGAAGTCCATTGAATACAACGGATAAATGTTAACAATACAACGCGAATTAAAAGTAAATGGAAAGCTTACAAATGAAATACCAATATCAACTAGAATCCATTAGGGTGATAGTTTCAGCCCAACATTGTTCAATAAGATTATAAAAAAATCGTACTGAAAATTTAATCTACTGGAATTGGTTATAGACTGGAAATTCAAATGATCTGTATCATTTGTTATGCGGACGATGCTGTTATCTTTGCAGAAAATGAGAACGATTTGCAACGTCTATTACTTGCATTTAAACAAGACGCTGAAAGCTTAAACATGTTTATATCTACCATGAAAACAAAATCAATTATTCCAAAGAACCAATAATGTGCAAATTAGTGGTTGGCAACATAACAATTGAGCTAGTCATCAGTTTCCGTTAATTGGATGCAGAAATAAGCAACTATCGAGATGTAACTGCAGAAGTTCGCTATTAAACCAACAAGACTGCATCAATATCTGGACGCCTTCATTATGTCATTTGGAGAAACAAGTTCATGTTACCTGAAAGCAAAGTACGAATTTATAAAGTATGCATAAGACTTATTTTAACATATGCAGTGAGAACCCGCATTGATACGTCTAAAACTGAACAACTTAGAAGGACAACAGAATTGAAGATCTTACGTACTATCACTCCGTCATTCACTCAGAGATAGAATCAGAACTGATGATTTCCGAAATGAATATCAAATTCAAGACATATTAAGATGAAAAATAACCAGAAGGCGTTATTGAAGAAACTATGTTGAAAGAATGCCAAATAATAGAATCGCAAATTTGCAATAACACCCCGGTGAAACACGGCCACTAGGAAGGCTTCCGAAGCGATGGACATCCGCATCTCAAAACTAAATGGTTAGAAAAACACAGGTCTATGACCTAACGAAATAAAAGAAAGCAGTCCATTTTTTTTGTTCTTGTTCTCATCTCAAAGTCCCTATTGAAAATATCTTTATTTATGTTTAGTTTTGTTTTTCATTTTCATGTTTTTCTGGTTAATCCATTAACTAGTACTGTTAGTACGAGACTATCGCTTAAATAACTAAATTAATTCTTATTTATCTACCTCTTATTGCTGAGATCAATAAGCAATTTACTTTGTGTTATACTCCTTTTTTTGATAAATTATTTTTATTATTTACCCACAGTGGTATCACGTTGCAATTGCCATTCAGATGTGTGCTTATATTATTCATATTTGTAAACTAAATTTGCACTTTATTTGACAGTTGATATTAAATTATATGGTACTAATAACCCATAATTTATTGTCTAGATAGTCATTATTCAATTGCAAAATGAAAAAATGTTATCAACGTGTTGAACTCGACACTGATGACAAGTGGGCACTTTAACCACTGCCATGCAATTAATTCAAAACGTTAGTGGTTATTACATAAATGTGTACTACTACAAATTACTCATACAAAGTTCAACCTATCATATACGTACGTTCTCATGATTCTTCCGGTTATATACTATCAACAGTTCTACATCGTACAATGTATTGTTAATTGTTTCGCAGTCGTGTTTAATATATTTTCACTATACACATTACTCGTTAATTGTTCTTATAAATTATTTTCATTGTTTTAGTTCTGAACAAAAAATTATGGCGGTTAAAATTGTGTCAAAATACACCGACTCCAAAGAAGAGATTTACTATGTTAAAGGTGCCCTAGAAATGCTTCTACCTCAATGTACAAAATATATGTATGGAGGTCAAGTAGTATCATTAACAAAGAAAAATGAAGAAGAATTCATATCGGAGGCATATGAAATTGGACGAAAAGGTAAATACATTATTAAGAACCTTCAAAGTATATTTATTGCAATCTTTAAAGGGTGCTACATGAATATCGCTCTATTTACACTAGACAACTTATTGTGGCATTATTATATTCATTTTGTTTCAAAATCTTGCTGTTTTAAAATACGAAATTTAAGATTTAGTGAAATTTGAGTTGACTACACATTTTCTGATAACTACTTAAATGATGTTATACCCACATATACCTACTAAATATAATACATAGAACCAATTGATGACGAATGGAGAGGTCAACTATCATCACGGTCACTTAACCCATCTTTATTCATCACGATGTTTGTGTCAGTAATGGTGTGTAATCGAGGTTAAAGTGCTGGTGTTTTCGTGTTTGTCGACTGGTTGAAAAACGTCTCAACAACAAACTAGGTAGCTAGAGATTTATGCACCACTACTGAAAAATTCAAATACGTGAATGATTGATTATTATGATGAATACTATTTTTTAAGATGATACGACCAATGCATTCGCAATGAAGGATTGTGTACTACACCAATGTTTATAAACCAATGATCATGTTCATTAATACCGTTGAGGGTATTCTTTACCTTTTCAGTTTTGTCCAAGTCACAACGTAATCAAGTCTACAAAAGCATGTTAAGTCACTGAATAAAATATATAACGGTGTTATCAATTTGATCATTATTTAACTATAATTCAAAATGAACTGATGCATTTAATCACTGCAAACAAGTAGTTTGCGATGACGAAATTCATATCTTTAGCTGTTTCCATTGTGTTATAGTATTCTATTCCATTTTGGTACCTTAATCACTCTGGATCTGTACTAATATATAGCACCCAAACCTTGATTTACATCAGTATCTTGTGAATATTATGGGCTTATTGTTAATACCTTTTTCAATTCATAAAATACCTATCGATATTAAACTGTTAATTAATATTTAGCCTTATATGAAAGTTTAAAAAACAGAGCGTTTGTAATAAAATCCGCTTCTAATCTATCAACTGATACAATCTTTTCAAGAAATTTCACACTCCATTTCATTGGAGTTAGTTTTAAATTATGTTGCCTCTATCTATCGATCTACATTTTCAAATTTTTCATCTCACTTTGCACATATGATACAATTACAATTATATCTTCTAACTGATAAATGACAGTTCAGGTAATACTGCTGCCATTAATAATTAATTGACATAATGTTTTCTTATAACACAGCAGTAATTTCAGCTTACCAATATCCACTTTGCCAATGTGATATGCTTAGCAATGAATAATTAATTATTTTGGTTTTATAATTCGCGTAGCTTGGGTAGAATCTTGTTTTTCACCCCTTTTCCGACGCGTATGACTTTGATGTCCATAATCTATTTGATTTTTCGATTACCTTTGTCCTCTGCTATTAAATCACTATTTGTTTTGCTGTAATTTTCTATGACAATATATCATTTGTGCCGTCAATTAATATCTATATTATAGTTATATTGATATATTTAAGATGTAAATCATGCATCTAATAATATTTTTTTTTTTTAAGGATTACGAGTTTTGGCAATGGCAAAAGGGAAATCATTACAAGATTTAATCTACTTAGGAATTGTTGGTATTACTGATCCACCAAGACCTTTGGTAAGAGAGTCAATTGAAATTTTAAGACAAAGTGGGGTTAGTGTGAAAATGGTAACTGGTGATTCACATGAAACTGCTGTGGCTATAGGTGAGTTTACAATTTTTTTTTTATTATATTGTTTAAATGCTTGAGCAAGTAGCATTACTAGTTTCAATTGGACGTCCTGTTCTGCACCACTTTCCAGATAGTTTTATTTTGTACGTTTCACTCATTTTAATTGTAATTTGCACCGTATTGAGACTGATCTGCTATACTTCTTAAGTGTTAACGCTTATCTCGTCGTGCACTTTTAGCAACTTTTAGAGAACCATCGACCCTGAATAAGAAATAAAACAAGAAAGGATTATTATTATTATATATTGATTTTTGTTTCACTGGTTAACTTTTATACTTTGTTTTTATATTTGATCACAATTAAGAATATTAAATTTTATTTCAGCTAATCTTATTGGACTTGACACCGTTCATTATCAACAATTATCTGGTCAAGAAATGGATCAATTAAATGATTTGCAATTGGAAAAGATAATTAATAATGTTAGTATATTCTACAGAGTAACACCAAAGCATAAAGTGATGATAGTTAAGGTAATAATTTTTTGATTCTATCATTCCATTTGGAATAAGTTATATTACTCCAATTAGCAAGCTATTACGACAATGGACACCATAGTTCACTGTTATATGATGTCACTTGCATAAGCTCAAATTTTCAGATAAATATTTTGTTAAAAATCGACCGTCTAACTTCCTTATATGTATGTAACATCGATTGTCAACTGTCTGTTGTACCGACCTCATGTCAGTTGAAAGGTATTGAATTACAGTGGACAAAGTCCCTGCCATTTATTTAGTTAGAAATAAGTACAATTTTCCATCATCATCATCATCTTCATCTCGACTTCACTATCTCTGACCAGCGCCTTCACTTCACTCCATCCTCTTCCACTGGTATTAACCTTCTTAATGACGGGTTTTTACTCAGTTTTTGTACGACAGGTCTTATAATTCCCTAATATTGTTCATCGCCTCCAGAACTACCAGTCTCCACAAATTCTCGTCTTGTCTTGTCGTGTTTGTCTGGCTATGATACTGTATTTATTATTTGTTTTAAATTCTTTATATTGTTGCGTTGTGACCGTTTCTATGTCTTTTTTTCTATTATGATGGAAAAAGTTTTTAACAAATATATCTTAAAATACTGAACCGATTTTGATCATTTTTGTTTTATAAAAAATGTATTCAACATGAGGGTGTGTAGATGATTTTCTTTTTCCCGAAATTTTCCATTTTCATTCATGTTTTCTCTTTTCTAATTATAGTATAAAACATTTATTACAGCTGTAATATTCGTCACACTATCAAAAAATATATGACTCCGTTCATTTTATTGAATTAAAATCATTCTAAATATACTTACAAGAATGTTTACTTTTTTTTCGTTATATTGTTTTTGTATGCACAAAATTATATCTTAACATCAAAAATATAAAATAGATTCTTTTTGGAAAATAATTTTCTCAAGATTGATGGTGGACGGTTTATATTTGATTGTATTATCGTTGCTGTAAAAACTATTGCTACTACAATGTAGAAATAGGCTACATGCGAGACAATTAAATAATCCTGATGGTGATATTAATACGAATATTGCGCCCAATGTTGAAATGATTCTTGCAACGATCGAACTACTACAGATGTCATTGATACGCTTTCTCAAACAACTAATATCTTAATTGATTCCTTTAAATCGGCATTGAATAATAATTCATTCAATGTTGATTACAATAAACTTGGTGAAGTTTCATTACGTTGTTCATTTTATACGGCTCTTCAGAAGCATTCAGTTCATGTTGTCATAAAGGTAAAGTTAATTTTCCACCTTTAACTTCATCTCCAGTTCTACTATCTCTCAGCGAAGGTATCCAAGTTAATTTACCACCTTTAACTTCATCTCGAGTTCTACAAACTCTCATCGAAGTTATCCATTCTACAAATTCCAATTATTAGCATAAATGCAAAAATTTCGTTAACAATATAAGATCGTATAATTTAGCATTGCAAGTTCAGAAGCAGATTTGAATCAATCGGTGCTTGACGGTGTGTTTCATTTTAAAATTCATAACGTTATGTATCATCGCGTTGGTGGATTAGTTCCGTCACATGGTATGAATCCCCGTTATGCACAGTTATATTTTTTTGATGTTGACTCCGCTATTAATTACTGAATGAGTGAGAATCAATATTCTTATTGCGATAGTTTTGTTATGACTGAATTAGCCAATCATTTACATGCAGTAAATCCATTTATTAATTTAAAACAATGTGTGATATTTCTTCAATAAATCCAACTGCTGATGTTGGAATGTATATTACAGATCGATGAAGCGATCAAAGACGTTACAATGATGCTTTAAATACAGATGTTGCAACAATTTTCCGACCTGATGATTGTGCTCCCCTAGGTGATCGTAATATGATTGTTTTTTCATGAAATTCAACTGAATTGCTACATATTTCTGTACTAACTTTAACACTTGATCCGTTGTGTTGGCCAATTCTGGTATGGTGAACATGGTTGGCATACTAATTTAAACCAAACAAATAATAGCACACGAAAAGTAACAATATTGCAATATGTATGTTTTTGACTTGCAATTCGTCCAATTATATTGTTGCAATTTGTCCAAGATATTGTTGTTCGAGTCTTCCATTCTAAATTAAAAGCCTTAATGCATTCTATCAATAAAAAATAATTCTTTGGGAAAGTACAAGCACTTATTTATATAATAGAGTTTCAAAAACGTTGTCTTCCACATGCTCACATTTTAATAACTTCACATGAAAATGATAGAAATATTGAACTGATGTTATTGATAAAGTTGTTTCGACCGCAATTCACGATATAAATACTAATCCACTATTATATGAATTAGTAAAATGTCATATGATGCATGGTGCATGTGGTGCACTACAACCGAACTTAGTTTGCATGGTACACTGTAAATATAAAAAAAAAACTTTGCCAAAGCTTTTTGTCCGACAACTCATGACAATATAAATGGATACCCTATGTATAAACGACCTGATAATGGAGCTACTGTTCATGTAGGGGTAGTGACTTAGACAATCGTTATAAAGTCGCGTTCAATCTGTATTTATTAGCAAATTTCAATTGTCATTTAAATGTAGAAAAAAGTATGTACGACTGTGAAGAGTGTGAAATATATATATATAAGTATGTCTATAAGAGATATGATTGTGTGACGGTTTGTTTTCTTATATCGAATGAGGAGGTTGGTGCGGATGATCAAGTCATAATAAACGATGAGGTTGACTCTTTTCTTAATGGTCGATACATTAGTTCCACTGAATGAGCATATCGTATTTTCGAATACGAAATGCATTATCAAATACATACTACTATTAGACTTTATTGCCATTTACCAAACGAAAAAAATGTAGTGCAAGCTATTCAAAATCAACAATCCATAAAATTACTGTCGACGATTCATCTTTATACAACGATATACCATACCACTACATTTATAAGGATTCAACAAAATTTGGGCTCGACAACGAAACTAAACTGATAAGATAATTCCAAGAATGTATACAGTTTCATTTGAGATTACTTTTGCTACATGTTCGCGATCCAAAATCTTTTCAAGATATTGGGTTATGAATTCCGCGGTATCTTCCTTCAACAGACTTACAAATTTCTTGACAAATAAATCCAGGGGTACAGGATTTATTATTTAATCAGTCTAAACGTCTATTATTCATCATGTACTTCAAGAGATTTTTCAACATAATACAGGTAGTACTGTCTTCTATTTAACTGCTCATGCAGGTTAGAAACGTATATTCAAATGCAATCATTCATAAATTGAAATCTATTAATTTGCATATAGTGGTATTGCTTCTAGGCTATTGCCAGGTACGAAAACAATCCATAATGTTTTTAAAATTCCAACCCCATGTGTGAAAACATTGGTTCCAATGTATATAGTTTGTTTATGAGTGGCACTCAATTTTCGAATGGCGGGCGAAAACTAGTTTGTACTTAATTTATTAATAAGTATATCTTTATTGTGCTTAATGTATTTAAAATCAGTGTGTATATTAACTTCTGCGTTTTTTGTTTTATACATATTTCAATAGTTTCGTGATCCGTTTAATTGAAAACCTTGTTTACTGCCGTATTTATATTTGATAAAACAAAATCTATTAATGTAGTAGTTGTATTTGTAATTCTAGTAAATCCTGTTATTAATTGTTTCAACTCAAAATCTTGTATCAATTGATTTATGTTATGATTATCAGTTAAATAATCAATGTTGAATTTTGCCATGAAATGTATAGTTTTCATTTCTTTAGATCTGTATAATCCGACAATATAAATATAATCGATTACTAATATTATTATAAAAGTGTGTTTTTGGAGGTTGCTATTTGTTATACACAACGTTGATTCTCTGATAAATAGCCTTGGCCGAGCGGTTAACGTAAAGGCTATATTCGTAGAATAATAAAATATT
>JANSTX010015430.1:0-17375 GCA_027564355.1 Penthetria funebris
TTTTTTGTTTATTTATATTTTAAAAAAAAAACTTCTGAAAATATATTAAATTTGTTATTTTAAAAAAAAACCAGAAACAAAGCTTTATTATTATTAATTTTTTTTCATTCAATAATAAATTCAATTAATAAAATTATTAGTTTTTAAATCTACATTTTAATTACTTTATGGTTGTATTGATAAAAATGTATTTAAATTTTTAGTGTTGATAATTTAAAAAGGGAAATTATTTCTATAAATTAACTAAGGGATTGATTGATGAAAAAAAATATTGAGATAAAGTACTGATTCCAAAAAGAAAAAGATATTATCAATTTTTGATAATTTAAATTAAATCAAAGTTACAAACAATTGTTATCAATACACACATTTTCCTTTAATTTGTTTAAATTAAACCGCATTCTATTAGAAATGAAAAATCTACTTTACATCATACTTATATTCCATATATAATAATAAATGCACATAAAAATTTATTAAAATAAAAAACAAAAATAAAAACGGAAGAGAAACGAAAAAAGTTCAATAATTACCAAAACCAAAATTTCATTACAAATTTTTTTTTTTTCAAAAATTATATGTTTTAATTAATTCCTAAATTAATTTTAATTTTTTTTAGTGTTTTTATTTTAAAAAAAAAAAAAAAAAATCTCATTCCATTCCATATTTCCTATTTAAATTTTAAAATAATAATAATACTTACTATTATTGGCGAGTAAATTCTCCTGTAATTTATCCCGTTGATCTTCAAGTACTTCACCCAAATATGTTGCAACTTTTCTCGTTATATTTTCAACGAATGCATCCAATTTCCCTAAATCGTCTGATAGACCAACCAATTGATCTAATGTTCCAACCTATAAAATGTTTATTTAAAAAAAAAATAAGAACTTTTAGATCAATTTTTTATTATTATCATTAAAACATAGAAGGTATCGAATTGTAAAAAGTAAAATTGAATTGAATTAACAATTGAATGATTGAAAACTGAAAAAATTCTTCGTTGTAAGTGGCAAAAATCCAATCAAATGCGACTCTTATATGGTTATATTTTTGAAGTAGAAAATAATGTTATAAATATAAGACTGCTGTAATTTATTAATAGTTAGAATGATTGCTTGAAATTCAATTAAAAATTTATGTAAGTTTAACTTTTATATATATATATATATATATATATTTTAATCGAATTTCAAAATGAAGCACTCTAGTTTCCAAACAATTTTTTACACTTTAAATACTGAAATAGAAATGTATTACAATTTATAGAATATTGGGTCCTGTAAAAAGTATAGTTTCACACTGTGTAATTCCAAGATTAGAATAATAATAATTATTATTATTTTATTTTTCTTTAATGACCAAGGCTAATTTGACCGAAATAGTCTTTATCTTTCGATAATTATAATTTGTTTCTTTGTGAGTTCCTGCCTATACTTCACCAAGTGAAAGCACATGGAAAGAATTTTATTTTATTTTTCTTACCCTATAAATTCCCTCCACGTCCACAAACACTAAAGTCTAAGCCGGAACTGATTTTAGAATAATTGAAAAGAAAAATTACAACATATTTTCAATGAAATTCAACAATTGAGAATAAATAAATAAATTAATAATTAGAAGAAAATATACTATAGGTAAGTTCTGGAGTATAAAAATTTACAAAATTTTTCACAATAACTGCATGGATGTTGATTTGGGAAATGAAAAATAATTCCAACAAAAATGTGTCTAGGCAAAGTAGGCACCGCTAACTATAAAATTCAGTTAGTTTGAAAGAAAGAACACATAATTGCAATTAAATCGCATAAATAAAAATTATATTTGTAAGGAAAAAATAATTTTTCAAATTGAAGAATCCGCATTCCACTCATTGGTAATTTAAAAATTGGTAATTTACCTATTACTTATTTTTATACTATTATATTACCTAATTATATTACCTATATTATTAATACATATATATATATATATATTATATTGATGTGTAAACTAATAATAAAAAAGGATATAGTCTATTTGATACTTTAATGTCTATACTTCATCTAATTTCGATAATAAAATAAATTTACAATTTTAAGATGGTGTATTTGGAATGACTGGTGATATATTTGGTCCATAGGTTGTTTTTAATACATGTTTGGTATAGTTGGTCACAAATTAGATTTATTCTTGAACTTGTCAAAAAATAGAATAAATAAGTTGAGAACCAATGATAATTTTGAGACAATTTTAAGCAATTCACAGAAACGATCCGAAGTTACTAAATCACGTCATAATTCGAGTGTATATATTATAGGCACCTATATTTGAAAATAATTGATAATTTGATACGACTCATTATTTTTATTTTATATGGAACAATTAGATAACATAAAATTAAAAAAATAGTAATTAATATTTACCAATGACAAAGTAATTAATGATAAATAAACGGTTGTTTAAAATTTTAGGCAATGAGTTTAAAGATATTTTTTTGGAAATGTTAAAATTATTTAATTTAATAAATACCGTTCCTACAACTAGTGTTGAAGTTGAACGAGATTTTTGCTGGTTAAAAAGAATTTAATCGTATTTAAGAACTAGTATGACTAGTATCTTAATTTAGATTTAGGTTCTATATCAATAAATAGGGAACTGGTAAATTAATTGTATCATACGAGATTTTTACAAACAAAATCATTAAAATATTGGATTTAATGAAAGAACGAAAGTTTTAACAATAAGCTTCTAATTATAATAATTAATTTTCGGGAAATATAAAAAATATGCAACTCTTCAATATCAAAATGCTACATCTACCAACCAGACATGGTTAGCAATGGGGGAAATGTGTGTACATTATTTAAAAACTGCATTATCAATTAAAACTAATCTAATTGTTGTATTGCCACCAGAACGACGATAACAGTATATTTATGAGGTTTTTTCGTGAATAAAAATATATGTTGTTTATTAAGCTTAATGAATAAACATATCACCACTAAACGAGGTCGCTCCCTACAGAACTAATATCAATCTTTAAACGATCATTTACAGTTTTCGTAGTATATTAAAAGTGAATATAACTTCAATGTTATATGCATCTCAGAAACACCAAATTAACATATAGTAGTCCACGTCCTATGCAAGCTCATTAGCTATGTTATTTAATTTATAAACTATTTAAGATATTGTATTATAAATTTCTAATTAAATTACATAATTCTATTGCAGAAATAAATGTTCCATCGATTATTTGATAAAACAAAATTTGCATGTTAAATTCTAAAACTATAATAAAATACCAACCGAAGTCATATTACAATTTTCAACAGAACTAAAGAAGAGTATAATTTTTATTGATAATATAAAATTTGAATAATTAATATTTTGCTTTAATAAAAATTACATACACTAAAACAAAATACGGATTTACTTCTAATTCAATGAAAATTTAAGGCATTTAATGTGATCATCCAAATCAGAGCTACTTACCTTTAAATCTGGAATATGAAATTTATAATTGACACAAAGACTATTCTGTTTACTGGTAACATTGTTCATAGTTTCCCATGTTTGTTGACAAGTTTTATCGCCTGGCGCCGATATTAACCAATATTCTGCCATTATATCTTAGATCAAACTAAAAGCAAATAATAAAACATTTTTATACAATTTATTGGTTCATGTAAAAATTATATAAATAAATTATTAGGGGAAAGTTTCTTAAAATAAATTATAATTATAAATTTTTAATTCAAGTTATATTTATATGTTGTTACAATAGAGAGGAGGGAGGACAAAGAAAATCCGACTTGCTATATAAAAATTAATTATTTTTTTCTTTAATATAAATTAAATCTGAAAAGAAATCAATACAAATTCCGTAAGATAAATGGTTAACGTTAAGGAAAATTAATGTATTATAACATTTTTTCGCGGTTGTAGTAAATGTAATGGGTCAGCTGTTTTTCTTCTAATCAGTCACATGATATTTGAAAAAAAAAGTTGTTAACTAAAAAATTTTAAATTAAAAATTTATGTTATTATATCCTTGCATTAAACAATATAATGATGGTTTTATGTAACCTTAGTGTTAGTCATAACTCTTTCCAATTTTTTCACCCTAATATTCTCAGTATTTTTGTGAAGGGTGTTACTTTCTACTTATATCATCGCTATATAACGCGGAATTTCTTTTTTTTTTCAGAGCAGATTTATTATGCTGAATACTTTTATGTTTTACATATAATTTATCAATTAATTATAGAAGATTTTATATGAAATTAATAAACATTTAATTTTATAAAACGCAATAATTTTCGCATCTTATGGTGTGACATAAAATTCATATGACTTCGATTTAATTTGACAGCTGTAAATTATACATTTACAATTAAAAACATTTTCACATAAAACAAATTGATATTTACGTATAAATTTTATGTACACTTTATTATTTAACACTTACTAAGTAAAAATTACAAATTTATTCTGAATATCGTCAATGAATTGGAACAGAAAACCTTTTTGGAAAATCTATTCAAAATTTTAGCAAAAAAAAAATTAAATTGATCACCAAACTTCACAATAAATCATGTGATTTAGTGGCGCCGATAGTGGACGATAGAAAAATTATGTTCTTGTTTATAGATTTTGATGTACGGTGGCAATACTGTCTAAACATTAATGTAATAGATTGTTTTTTTAAAATAAAATCGTTTATTTTTTTTTTTTGAATTAAAATCATTCATAAAGCGGATGCGGGAAAATTATTGCTTTTATATTATTTTTATTATGTTATTATCACTTCTAATTATAATGGATATATTGTACATTCTTGTTTATAATAAATTCAGAAGTCATGATTGTTTATTTTGTAGCTGTTTTGTTCACTGCACAATAAGTTGCGTTTAAAGAAATCCCTTAGATCAATAGATAATGAATGTTATCAGAGCCAATAATACTCTAAAACCTACTTAATGTTGTTAAATTTAGTCTTATGTATTGTTCATAATAAGATCATATATTTACCCTTGCAGATATGGTTTCATTCCAATTATTTAATTGATTTTTTGCAGTTAGTAAATGCTTTGTGATACACACAATCTAGTTACGACCTTTGTGCCAAAATCACTTCGCTCTTTTGAAACTCACATCATCCCTACTTCAATGAATCAATGATACAACTAAATGGGCTACAAGACAAGATCAAGCGGCAAAATGGATACAATCTGTAAACTTATAATACATATACCGTCTAAGATAAATTGAAGATTCAAAAGAGAATTAAACTTAATAGTGGGTAAGTTGATCTCAAATACTGCATATAGAAATAATATGAAATGGAAAGTTTTAAACCAAGAAGAGTCGAATAATATTTTTCAATAAAGCCGCATAGATATTTTCTACTACAAACAACTAATTCGACCCGTACTGACATATAAACATATGCTGCATCTTGAAGATCAAATAAACATATTGCTGTAATCGATTATTATAGGACTTTGCTGCCTGCATCAGTCATCTAAAAACTCTCGCGACTATGAAACCCTTATCCTCAAATGATCTGAAAGATGTGCTTTTAGATTGGTAACTCGAATTAATTATATATAATCAAATATTTAATGTTCTTTATTATTTAGACCATTGAGGTGGATTAAATAATAATTATGGAAAGAATTTGGCACATATCTGCTTTATAGCATTAAAACCTACGAATATGTTCATGAAATTCTATTGGATATTAATGTTAGTATTATATTGCTAATCTCTCTAAGTCTATTATAATTAAATTTCTAAGTGTATTAATAGTTCTTCTTCTTCTTCTTAATCATTCGTTAGGTCATATATCTGTGTTTTTCCAACAATTTAGTTTAGAGATGCGAACGTCTAACTTTCTCATTATCTCTTCGAAGGACTTCCTATAGGCCATGTTCCATTGGGTGTTGTTTTATTGCAATAATTGCGATCCAATTATGTGGCATCATGTTCCCTCCAATCACGCCATCTGGATCTGGTTCATCTTAGACTGTCTTGTATTTGATATTCATTTCGGATATCATCACTTCTGGTTCTATCTCTGAGTGAATAACCGGTGATAGTAAGGTCGTCATTTCTGTTGTCGTCATAAGTCGTGTAGTTTTGGACGTATCACTGCGGATTGCCACGGAATATGTTAAAATAGGTCTAACGCATGTTTTATAAATGCGTACTTTTGCTTTCTAGCCACATGAACTCGTTTCTCCAAATGACGTCTCGAAAGCATCCAGATATTAATGCAGCCTTGTTGGTTTGATAGCGAACTTCTGCAGTAATATCTCGATAGCTCCTTGTTTCTGCACCGAAGTAAAACTCTTGACTTGTTTAATTGGTATTATAGCTACCGCTAATTTGACTCTTATTGGTTAGTTGGCTATAATAATTGATTTTGTTTTCATGGTATATATGAACATGTTTAAGCTTTCAACATCTTGTTTAAATGCAAATAATAGACGTTGCAAATTGTCCTCATTTTTTGCCATGACAACAGCATCGCCCGCATAACAAATGATATTTATCAGTTTATTTCACATTCTATGACCAATTCCAGTAGATTTATTTTCATTATGATTTTGTTCATAACCATATTGAACAATGTTGCGCTCAAACTATCACCCAGATGTATTCCAGTTGATATTGGTATTTCATTTGTAAGCTATCCATTTACTTTAATTCGCGTTGTGTTGTTAACATTTATCTGCTTTAAAAGACCACTTATGTTTTGCTGGATGTTAAAAGCAGTGCTCGAGTACAACGATGCACATGAAAATTGGTATGTTGTATTCAATGGACTACTCCACTACTGTCGTAATATTAATATCAAATCAATAGTTGATCTGTTCTTTCTCAGTTTTTGTGATAACACGATGTTTTCTCGGATCAGTTTTTCTGTCTTCTATGTTCAAGTAATTTATTGAACAATTTAACAATCTCAGCAAATAGGTTGTTCCCATACCATATTTCAGGCATTCGTTTTAAATTCATCAATACCGGGCGATTTTCTGTTTTTCGATGTAATTAATTGCTTATTCAATCAGATGTTGGTTGACATAAAAATTATTATCTTGAAATCTGTGTATGCCGCTATTCTGTGGTGGTAAATATATTTTGGAAATTCGTAACCTATGCTTCAGAAGATACTGATGAATTTTGGGTATATTCATTTGCAGGTTCCTTTCTAATTTCGCATTAATTCTGTTTCTAATGAGTTTATAATATATAATCTGTATTCTACTGTTGTTTTTATGCTTATTTATTTTAGGTTCGTTTGCCGTTTTTTCGTTTACCAAAATCTTTACTTCTTCTGTAAAACATTGTTTATAATGTTGTGTTTTGCATAGATATTAACTTGCCTTCATTCAATCGTTTGATATGTTGCGCCTCTTCGACGTTATCTTCATCGTTGATAAAATTTTTCAAGATTTTAAGTTGTAATTTGTTCGTATATAGCTGTTTTGTTCTTGGTTGCATAATAAATTCTATATAATATATAATTTATGTAGTAGTTGTAGAGATGAGAAATATTATCCACGAGGCATGTATTATGTGACTACCATACTTTGGTTAGGGGGCTAAACATATTGGTGGTTTTTTTGTTCGATGTGTCTGATTAGCTGCAGAATGTGGGATTTAGGAATATGCTGAAGTTCTTGTATGAATCTGGGTGGTGGTAGAGGAAACCTAGATTATCGAGTGGTGTAATAAAAATGGGCACAATGGACCACCCATCTATGACCTAAGTGAGTCACGCGATTGACATTACAGTACCCAAATCAACCTAATCTAACTTAACATCTTGACATGTGATAACTCTTGCTTTTCCTATCATTGCATTTTCTTATATCAGAGGCATCTAATCCATAAATTTAAAGATCGCTTTGCCGGTGCTTGTTTCATATATCAGAAAGTAATTTATAGTAAGTGTGATTCTTTTGTTGAAGAAACTACATGCCAGGTAGACTTATACATACACTTTCTTATCATTCAGTAAATTTTTGAGGCAGTCATGTGAGAGTATTATCTCATATCTCGAAGAATATCACTTTATCCATTTTAAAGTAGTTTGAAATATGATTTATCGATATATTTATTGCTCAACACATATAATTTATATGAATATATATACAGTTCATCAATTTATCTGTCTACAAATAAATGCATCTTATCAAAGTTTCGAGATTATTTTTTTTCCTAAACTAATAAACTAATTGTTAATGATTCAGTAGATAGGAAATACATCAATGTCATATAAGTTAGAAGCTGCTTTCTAATAAAAAAAAGAGAAAGAAACTTTAATTGATCTCAATCTATAATTTTAAGTCAATTTTATATTACAATATATACGAGTATGTATTATAACAATAATAAGGTAGAAAACAAGATAACAATAATGTAAACAATAATGCAATGAATAAAGTCAATGGCCAATTATGAAGTGTGGCATTTATATTTCATCAGTAGCGTAAATTATTATTTATGATTTATATTAACAATATCAAAATTTCAATCCTTTCACACCAAACTAGGTACTGTAGAAACAACTTGTTCATGATTGCATTGTGATGAATGGAGTGGCCGCCTATCATGAATTAAGCTTCGATCACACGCCATTATTGACATATACCATTATCGAGTTAGCGGTGACAATGTGTGGAGGTAAAGATTAGTTAAGGAAACCTCCATGATAGTCGGCCACTCCATTCGTCACCTTATATATAGCCAACGCTTGCCATATAGTTTTTTTCATAATTAAACAAAAAAATGTTCAGCATTAATATGCTTTATTAAAACAAAATAGTCTCTCGATTTAAATCCACATTGCGGTGGTTAGCTTGATTATCATTCTGGATATTCGGGGCAAAATCACCATTGCCCACAATGAAAATCCATGGTCGCATTAATTGACATAAATTTAATGATCCGATTGATTAATTAATCGATACTGTCCCATTCTCTATTGACAGGTGTATGACTGATGATAACATTAATAAGGCATTCGAGAAACTTCAGTATGGATTCACATACATTGAAACGAGATCGATACCAACCCTTAACATTAACGTTCACAACATGACTCTCATACCTCAAAGGATTGTGGATATCATTTGACTTAAGAACAATTTCAGGAGACAATATCATCGCGCAAACAGAAGACTTCTCGTGCACACAGAAGACTTCTCGTGCCAATATAATTAAATAAAAAATATATTGCCTTAATAGTAATATCAAATGCCAAATAAGATGCTATTTAAAAAAAACTCGCAGTCTACATTAAGTAACATTCGACTAGATTATAACGTGTACAAAAATATCAAAAGAGTACTCGGTACTGGTAATAGGAACAACATGGGCATATTTGACAATGAATCCAATAATATATCATTTATCACTAGCCCCGAAATCATTGCTGATAAACATTTTGCAAATATCCACAGGCAAATGGATGACGTAGGTGATAGACTATTTACATCTCGGGTAAACCGGTTGATAAAAATTACTTCTATCATGCGCCCGAATAGACTGCTGGACTTCGATTCTGACTGCACAGCAATTGGTTCAAACAGCAATGCTATAATGCGTAGACTAACACTACTTGATTACATTTCTAACAACGGATGAATTATGGTCTATTATAAAATCTTCTAATAACAAAACAACAAGGGGTCATGATGGCTATTTAAATTGAGTCATTTTTCAATCAGGTGTTTAACAATACATACGTACCAAAATCCTGGAAAACTGCAATAGTCATTTCGATTCTTAAACCCGGCAAGAGCCTCGCAAATATAACTAATTATCATAATATTTCGCTGCTATCGGCCCTTTCTATATTATTCGAAAGATCCTTTGCAGACAATAGTAAAGATCTACTTCCCACCTCCCAAATGGGCTTCAGAAGGGATTTTCCACTTCTCACACACTTATTGGCATGCGTACCTACAAGGCCAAATATCTAGGTATTCGATTCACCAACACTCTTAAATTTGGCCCGCACAATGATGAGAATTCAAAGAAGGTTCTCAGATCACTACACTCAATGGCCTCAAACCTTATAAAAACGAGTAAACTCGATAAAAAGATAAAAATTCATTGCTACAAACAACCACATTCGTCCTTTAATGACATACGCGCGTCCTGGTCTGCGATATACTAATATAATAATATAGACATATTAGTTCTACTATGACGTCGGCACTATACTACTTTGCTCTTTCAACCTCGCAATTAATTTCATAAAGCCCTCCATCCCCATGCTAGTGGATTCAAATGGTAATCCTCTTACAAGTTCTACACAAAAGGCTAATTTACTGCCCGCCATGTTCGCGAATAATGCAAAGCTAAACGATTTCAATAAGTTTCCTCCATCAATTCCAAGGGTTGCTTCAAATATGAGAGCCATTCAAATTTGATAGAGGATTATGGTGAAGTAGAAGTTTGTACATGTTTGGTGAGGCTCGGCTGCTTGCACTCGACATATACCAGACTTTTGACAGAGTTTGGCATGGGGCACTATTGTCGGAAATGGTATCTTTTGGTATTCATCCTGATTTGTAATTTTCTGAAGGGTCGCTCGATTAGGGTAGTTATCGATGGCATCACTTCTGTTGGTTTCCAACTTGATGTGGGTGTTCCCCAGGGTTACGTGTTGTCTCCTACGCTAGTTTTAGTTTTTATTAATTACCTATTATCACTAACTGCAAGCCCAATTCAGAGTTACGCCGCTAACAGCACTCTGCATCATTCTTACTATTTCGACAAAAAAACTATCCGGGGTCATGGTCAGGTCGCTTCGGGCTGATATGGAAAATTCTCTTAGCGGTGATTTAAATTTAATTTCTGATTGGAGATGGAGAAATCTCGTAATATTAATTGTGAATAAGGCGCAGTTGTGTCTTTTGTTGCATAAATCGAGCCATTTGGCTTTTACATGATTAACAAATCACCGGTCACATAGATTCTCTTCAGCGTAGACGCAATGTGGGGGCGCTATCACGCTTCTATAGATATTATCATTATCATGGTACTTATTCTGCTGAAATTGCCAGTATTATGCTCAATATTCGGGTATTTCCACTTAATACACGACTAGCTCGGTTGTCATACTCGCATTCTGTTGAATTTACATACATTTGTTACACTACATAATTTCTCACATTGAGTACCCACACTATGCGCTTAATGAGAATTTCACTAAATATTTTAGTTTATAATAGACGATAATTTAGAATGTCAGTAGACAGTATATTAAGACTTGCTGAAAATATTTTATTCTCATTGCATTAATCAAATTATCACAATGGAGAAAGGTGACAACGAATCAACTGCAATCCAAAAGCATGTACTTGATCGATTATTTAGCAATATCTAATATTATATAATCTATATGAATACATCAAGAACCGAACCAGGTACTTATAATTGGCCATCGCAGTAACCATATTATGCTAAATTTTACCAGTTAATATATGCTTTTTCTTGAACTATAAGTAAGGAAGATGATGATAATCACATAAAGATAAACATATATTATATAGATGTGTTTAAGTATCAACGCTACTGAACAAATTATCATAAAAATTGTCAGGACAAACTAGCAAGCGTAGCGTGTGTTATCTTTCAATGTAATACAAGTTTAATTGTTAATTGTGTCAATTGTATGCATATCTTCATATATATATACATACATTTATATAGTACTTAATAACTGATAATATCCCATTGACAATTTACTATAAAATCAAATTACATTGAATTCAATAGTGTATTTTACGTGACAAGTGATAGTGAAAGTTTTAATTAAATTTTAGAAATATATAGAATATAAAAAAAAGATGTATACCATAATTTTTATTATATTTTTAAATATTCTAAATGTGTTCTCACTTGATAATGGATTAGCACTTACACCACCCATGGGATGGCTTGCATGGGAAAGATTTCGATGTATAACCGACTGTGTTAAATATCCAGATGAATGCATCAGGTAAAAATCCAAATAATATTGTCAAATTTTCTAAAAAAACAAAATTCTATAATAATAATATCAAAAAAAAAAAAAAAAAAAATTCCAGTGAAAAATTATTTAAAAGAATCACTGATTTAATGGTTAGCGAAGGTTATGCATATTATGGATATGAATATATTATAATAGATGATTGTTGGATGGAAAAGGAACGAAATGCTGACGGAGTTTTAGAAGCTGATAGAAAAAGATTTCCAAATGGCATTAAATATCTTGCAGATTATGTATAAGAAAAACAAAATAATTATTTATTTAAAAACATTAAATAGTATTTTATAAAAAGGTTCATTCTAAAGGATTAAAATTTGGAATTTATCAAGATTTTGGTACGAAAACATGTGCTGGTTATCCAGGAATTATTGGTTTTATGGAAATTGATGCAAAAACTTTTGCTGATTGGGGTGTTGATTATGTAAAATTAGGTGATTTCTTTTCTAAATATTATATTAAAGGCAATTAAAAAATTTAATAAAAATTATTTTAATTAATGACTATACTGTAGATGGATGTTATTCTGATATATCGGATATGGATGTCGGTTATCCAGAATTTGGTAGATTATTAAATGAAACTGGACGACCAATGATTTACTCTTGTAGTTGGCCCGTTTATCAAGAAATAGAAGGAAAATTGGTACGTACACATAAAATTTAAATATAATAATTTAAATTTAGTTATTTTATTAAATATAGCCAAATTATGAAGCATTAAAAAATCATTGCAATTTATGGCGAAATTGGGGTGATATTGATGATTCATGGGAATCTGTTAGATCAATTACAAACTATTTTGCAGACAATCAAAAAAGAATACAACCTCATGGTGGTCCAGGCCATTGGAATGATCCGGATATGTTAATTATTGGCAATTATGGTTTAAGTATTGATCAAAGTAAAGCACAAATGGCAATATGGGCAATATTAGCAGCACCATTAATAATGTCTAATGATTTGGCAATAATCCGTCCTGAATTTAAGGAGATCTTATTAAATCGGTAAATGCAATATATATATATATACATATATATATATATATAGTAAAAAATAAATAAAATATAAATCAAATTATTATCATTAATTTGAAAAATCTTTTAGTGCAATTATTAAAGTTAATCAGGATCCATTGGGTATTCAAGGAAATAGAGCTATATATAAAAATCAAATTGAGGTAAGTATTTTTATATTTTTGTATGAATGGCAAAGTGATGCTTTTTAGTATTCATTTTAACTCATACATTTAGCGTTCTCGCCGCGGTGCACGTAAACTTGCATTCAAAGCTTGTATTATTTGAAGAGTAATATATGATAACAAAATACTTAATTTGAACCAAATATCTAGCAACCAAAATATTGACGAATTATTATCACCCACCGTATTTAATAACGATCAATTTCATTATTATGTACATCGAATAATGTGTCAGAGAATTTGATCAGTTCCCCATGTATGTTTGCGTAATAAAGGTGAATAGATAAGCAACCAAGATTTTATCATTAAACACTCTTTTATATAGTACAAGTAGATTCTATTCAAATTAGACCTTTTTGTACATACTATAATTATATATACAATTCTTAAAAAGTAATAACATAAAGAAGTTTACTAAGGTCAGATGTTATGCAAATGAATGCAATATTTAATTTTATGTTTGTATAATAAGTTCCAAAGATTAAATATTTAAGTAAAACGTATTTTATTGAAATAAATATAGACATTAGACATTCAATATTTATGCTCGTATATATAATGCAATCATTATTGCCTATATTAAATTATCATTTGAATTTGTTTAAAAAAGAAATGATAAGTGGAATGATCATTACTATAATAATAACAAAATCTAATTCCAATTGACAATAATTAGACGGTAATTTTGATTTCAACAGAACATAAATTTATTTTTGAGACAGAATTAGTGAGTTTCGTTTTACTTTACTCGGAATTTTCTGATTATGATCCGGCGGTCATGAGACAATGTCGAATAACTCATCATCTCATTAAATTAAGTTTCAAAACCAAAAATACGTTATAGCTTATGTTGAAAGATTTCATGATAAAATTCTCTTCTATTTTTGGCATACACCTAATCCTAATACACATAATCCTTCAGGCATTAAACATTGTCCATATTAAAATAAATTAATTTCACAATAAAAGGTATACTTTTTATGTCTACGATCGTACATAATATTTAAAAGAAATCGAATATTTTGCTATTGTGACCATTTATTTTATCGCTACATTTGTGTATCTGATAAAACTTTATGAATGAGGATAATACCAGACAAATAGGTTGACCGATTATCATGTAGGTCAATCAATCTTTAACTCCATGCGGTTTTACCGGTAACTCGATCACGTTATATGTCAGTAATCGCGTGTGATCGAGGCTAAATAAATGGTGCTAATGTCGTGTATGTCGATTGGTTGAAAAAACAACTCAACAACAAACTAGATAGCTGGGGATTTATTCACCACTCTATTCAAATATTCAAATGTATAACTGGATAATTATGATTAATCCTATATTTTCTAGGTGGTATAGTTCAATTATATTTATTTTAGTTCACATCTGATGTTACATGCATATTAGAAACGTCGTAAAGGCAATGAAGATGAATATACTAAAAATAATACGTTTCGTTGGATTAAACAAATTCCAGTATGATTTGTTTATGTTATTTTCATGTGCATATATTTGAAATTATAATAGGGAAATGTTTTTGAAGATTATAGATGCTCTAATATGTTATCTTCTATAACCAGTAATAACTTTGGGTATCGGGAACTTTCGGAAGGTTAGCCCAATATACCTATTAAATATAATAGACTTATAATATATAGACTGGAAATACTCGAATACGTATATGAAGCTAACATCTCACTAATCCTAACGAAAATTTACAAAAAAATACGCGGCGATTTTAAATATTTGTAGAATGGGAGAGAAATATATAAAAACTAATATAATGAATTTCTACAAGATTGCAGAATTAGTTGGTTGTAATAATCTACTTGACGTATTTTCTTTCAGATGTCAAATGATATTTTTTAGTTAATTACTATAAAATTATACTAAACCTAAACTAGTAAAATTGACTTTAAGTTATACAGACAAATTAATTAATATTTTATAATAATACTATTTATTATATTTATTTATACTCAAAATAACAATAAAACAATTGTATTGTTTTTATTTGTGTAAGACATGTATTGTTTATTTTTATTTTTTTTTTTAAATATTACAAACGACTTTGAATTATTCTTAAATTCTTATTTTCACTGCACATATACGTGGATATATTTATTATAATTTTGTTGCTTTCACAATACCATTTTAAATATTTAAAAAGTAAACAAATGTGATAAACATATAAACAAACAACCAATATAAAATCTTCTGACGTATCAATTTTCTAAAGTCTGCAAAAAATTGGAAATCAGCTGACTTTCAAACTTTAATAGTGCTAATGACATGTTAACTTAATGACAGTAGACCAAACCAAAGTCTGTATTTATATTTATATTTGCAGTCCTTATTTTAAAGCAGTTTTGTAAACTGTTAACGATAGTCATTTTCTATGATTTATGATTAGCATATGTACTGCATCCATCTCTTATCATTTTATTAGAAATTTTGTTCGTTGGCAACTCGGTAAAATATATAAAAGTATATAAACTTTGATTGAGACGAAAAAATATTATCATGTAAATATGTTGAATATCACAAAAATAATATGGTTTGAATTGAACGTTAAAAATACTGTAGAATTTATATGATAAATAGGTATCAAAGCACCAATGCTTGAAACCCTTATTTTCTTTCTGCTGTGTAATTACTGTACTGATGCGAACTAGTAGTTCAAAACCAGAATTCACCATTTTAGCATTGGTGCTTTGAAAAAACTACTGTTATTTAAAGGACATCATTAATTTGCTTTCAGTCACCTGTAATTAAAAACTGTACATTGTTCTTGAAATTACAATTTTCATAATTTAAGTGTAACTTGCAAAATTTTATGATGCCAATGAAAAAAAAAACTACTTAACGTTATCTAAAATCGTGTTACACATTCAAATGAAATGGGCACATATTTTTAATTTGCGAATATAAAAAAAGATATAAAAGAAATGATTATAAAATATGTTATTACTCGTATATCAAATTATTATAAGATGAACTCTATATGACCTAACAACAGTAAAACGATGAATTCAAATAATATTGTAAAGTGGTCAGATTTCGTGATTGATAACAACGATAAATTTAGCGAGCTGATAAGAAAGTAGTTTGTATACATATTGTTTTTTTGTATTATAAACATTTTCAATTAGTGTATTTTTAAATTAAATATGAAAAAAACACCACTTAATCCAATACACACTTAAGATGGCCTAATATTATTCTGCTCCCTTGGCCTGATGTGACTGGCTCTAATGTTCTTCTTTCAATAGCATCGAGATACATACTATTGAAAGGAGAACAACAATTCTGAAAAACTGTATTGACGTCCTATAAAGATAAAATGATACTCATACTTCGGGACTTTCTCCGGACTATATAAGATATTGCCTGAAAGAAAAGCTTGATCGCGATGATTTGCATTTTCTTCACTTCAATAGATCTGGATTTGCATTTATTCTCAATAGATCTGATTGCAGTTAGGTTTTATGCCACCAAATAATTAATGCGCTTTATAATTATTAAATTAAGCCATAGACAATTTTAGGAAATTCGCGATATAGTCTTACAGGTTGTTGGTCAGAATAATATCTAAACATTTGATCTCATCGAAATATTACATATCTACATTATCAATTATGAGTTTAATTAACTACTAATTTATTTTACAGATTTGGACACGTCCAATAACACCAATTAGAAACCATAAATGTTATTCGTATGCTATAGCATTTGTTAGTCATCGAATAGATGGAGCACCATATTCAATAACAGTACAGCTAAAGGAATTAGAATTGAATAATCCTAAAGGATATAGAGTTATTGTAAATAATATAAATATATGGATTTTTTTATATAATATAATAATGAATCTATTTTCTTAGGATTTATTTAGTAATGAAACTTATGATAATATTCAGCATTCAACAACAAATTTTACTGTACGAGTTAATCCTTCAGGTTAGTTTACGTCATATTTTCGAAATTATATCTATTATTCTGATTATTAGAAGAAAATTATAAATCTATATTATAGATTAATAATTCATACCCATTCATACCCATTGGTTTGGTTTAAATAACTTTGCTATGCATTCATGTACAACCTTGTTATACAAAAATCTTACGTTGGATATTTATACA
>JANSTX010015441.1:0-22937 GCA_027564355.1 Penthetria funebris
ATCTCGTAAACGAGTGATTGATGAAAAATGTTGGTGCATTTTCCTACATTTGTGAATTTGTATCAGGAATTCATAATTTTCAGAAAATCTTTTTTTTTATTAAAAATGCAAATATCTCGGAAACGGCTAAAGATAGAGTTTTCGTAACTGAGAATGAAATGTGTAAAAAATCATCGCGCATCTTTGGCAATTGAAAGCGATGCTAAAATCTTAGGAATGGCATGCTATTTTTTAAATTTACAGACTAATTGTTGTTGCAGAATATCTGACATATGTGTACAAAATGTAGTAGATATTAGTACGTATTTTACCGTTTACACAATGTCCCTATTTCTAATCGTTTACGAGATATTTCCACTTTAAGTTTAAAAAAAAAATCTGAACGAGTGATTGATGAAAAATGTTGGTGCATTTTCCTACATTTGTGAATTTGTATCAGGAATTCATAATCTTCAGAAAATCTTTTTTTTTATTTAAAATGCAAATATCTCGGATTATTATATTAATAAATTATGATGAAAAGGATGCGCGGTAAACGGTAAAATAAAAATATCGAAAGATTCTATAATCCGTTTGGGGATTTATTAAAAAAAAAACTCGGATCTTTGCTATTTATAAACCTTCTCTTAAATAATTTGAAATTAAATAAAAAATACAGTAATTGTTTTCATTTTAATTAAATGGAAGCCTAAAATTAAAAATTTTTATTTTGACTATAAATACAAACCAGTAGTACAATTATTATTATTATTATTTTTAAAATTATTACTACTTTTAATATTTAAACTACAAATTATTTATAATTAATTTAATAACTTATATAATTAATCAAACAGCAGAAAACTAAAAAAACAGTTATATAAACAGAAAAAAAAACAAGCACAACAATTTAAAAAAATTATAATTGACTTTCACTAAAAAAACAACAAAATTTTTAATTAATTAACAAGAAAATTTTAATTTTCTTTTCATCAATTGGGTTTATAACCAAAATGTGTTAATTTTAAAGAAAAATATACACCCATAAACATAACTATTTAAATAAATTGACATAATTTTGAAAGAAGAAAATAAAAAACAATTAAATAATTAAAAAGTGTGTTCTTTTCTAATCATTTTAATTTTAAGAGAATCATTTATTAACTATAATTTTTATTATTATTAATTATGTTAATCGTTTTTAATTAATTTAATTGTGAAATAGACAAAAATGTACCTCTCTATTTAATTTACTAATTATTTTTATTAGTTTATTTTTTTTCTTAAAATTATTTTAGCCATGATTTAAAATTTTTAAAAAGCTACATTACACTTTTTTCTTTATATATTTTTCTGTTTATATAAGGGATGATTATTTATTAATTATAATATTATTAATTAACAAATAATATATAATTTATTATATTATAAATATAATTATTATTAATTTTTATTAGTAAATCGTATAAAATAATTTTGTACAATTTAAAAATTTAATTTTTCTTATTTATATTTTACTTCAATTTTTAAAAAACAATTTATAAAAAAAAAAAAATACGAAAAAATAACAAATTACAGTAAATGTTTAACATAAAAAATAAAAAATAAATTTTATAAAACAAATCCGTAGCAATAATTCTAGAATTAATTTTAGAGACACAACAATAATGTGTGAGTTCATGTGAAATTTTGGTAGTATTGACGTACGTATTACCAAAATTGTGCAGTTTTTTGTAAACAAATTTTAATTTGTAAGAAATAAACTTTTATTAATTTCAGAGATAAAAATTATTTATTCGGTAAAGGCAATGTCTGGTATTAGTACAGAAAATGGTCAAACATTTTATGAATCAGAGGAAGTCCTTGATGAAGGCTGAGACTTGTATACATATATATATATGCACAACTGTAAAACGTGTATCCAATATTCTTGGATACAAAACCAATGTTAGTGTGCCTCAGTGTACAATTACGGCGATCACCTTACTCGGCCAATTGTTTTACCCATTCAATGTACTAAATGCACCAATCATATAGATATGGGTAAATATTTAACATGAAATACACAGGATATTACTTTTTAAAATGTGAAACTAAAACCTATTAATTTAAAATTACTGTTTTAAAAATATAAATGTGGTATTTAATACATCTATGAATCGTATATTTTGTAAATACATCATAATCATAATTTCATTTGAAAAAAATCTTTTTAAAAGATTACATAACATAATATCAATTATTTATTATTTTAAAAAATAAAAAAAAAAAAAAAAACATTTAAATTAAAAACAATTATTTATAATAAACATAAAAAAAACACAAACAAATTTTAAAAAAAAATATTTACAAAAAAAATCAGTCAATAGTGAAATTTTTATTGTTTTAAATTTCTAAATTTGATACATCAAATTTTTATTACTAATCAATCAAAATTGATCGAAATCTTCTTTGTCACAATGATCTTTATTTCGATGCATGTGCTAAAATATCATTTATTATGAATAGCATCTCGAAAACACAATGAGTATATTTTTATCAATCAGTATCAGTATCAAAATGAATTTTCTAAATGCATAAGAATATAAGAAGATTAAAAACCATCCACAAATAGATCGATAATACGTGAAAATATCAAAGTTAACTATAAACACGGGTGTGCAATGCTTCAATAATGAAATTAAAATAACTAAAAAAAAAAAATCTAACAAACAAACATCATCAATATAAAGGCAAACGATCATAAATTTTGTTGATGATTTCGCTTTAGATCATTTTGACATGTCACAGCATATATACTGATAGATTATCTATTCTGATCTATTTTCTTCAAACCACCAGCTGTGATTAATTTAACTTAAGTATTTTATCAGGAACAGTAATTAGTGAATATATAAAAATCGAATTATAAATAGAGAATATACAACTGAACAATACAGCAACGGAATAAAATTAAATTTGTATTTTGGGGCATTCACAAGAAGTGTCCCCAATTAAACATTTATTATTGTTCAATTAATCTATGAATTAGAAGATTTAAATTTATTATACTAATTTTCAATAACCTATTTTAAATATTTTGCATTTAATTACTTTTGTTCTTTTGTTCTATCAAGTGAGAATGATTTTAAACCTAATTTTTATGAGTAACATAATAAAATTACCTTATTGATTTTGTGATTTAGATTCAAACATAGCAGCAACGTCCTTTATAGAAAATTGTGGAGAAATACGTTCACGTCTATAAAAGTGTAAAAAATTAAATAAAATGAAATAATAATTTAACTTCTGCTAGAATGAAACATGCAAACGTCTTAATTATGGTGCATTTGTTGACAAAATTCATCGCACTTAGTCTCTGGACAACCAAAATACGTAGTTTGTGAATCGTGCTACAATCACTAATATCTGCACTTTAAGAGTATTTTCTTGTACTATGTAAAGCAGAAACCCATATGATGAAGAAACATTTTGTCGTCGCAGTTATTCGTGAGAATAAAATGTGTGTACACACAAATAAAAAGGGAAAACATGCAAAATTGAAGAATGGATGATAACATGAACTGAAACATGCGATCCATCAAAAATGTATCACATTTACCGATACAACTGAGAATATATGCCGAGTAAAGTTTGCAAAACTAAATTATACATCACAAAACGTCTAAAAATTCGTGATAAAAATTGTTACGAATATTATTGAAAATGAATTTAATAAGGCTATTATACAAACATATCATATAGTGGACTTTTGAATAGATTAAGAAGGGACGAACCTGACTAAGGAATTAGGCAAAGAAGCAGAATAGAAGAAGAAGAAAAAGTAGAAACAGAACATGTGGATAAATACAAAAAATACTTACTGTGAACTGTGATGACTAGTTTTATGTTTTAATTTTTTTAAATTATTTACATCATACAAATGATCACGTTCTCCATCAGCACTACTAAAATTATTACTATTATAATTAGCACTATTACTACTATTACTATAATCTACATCAATTTTATCAAATTTTCTAGCTCTAAGTGTTACACTATCAACATCAACATCATCATCATTATCATCTGCTATTATAATACTACTATTTAACATATTAATATCATTATTATCATCAATATTTTTATGATTATTATCAATAGTATTTTCATTATGATTATCTTCATTAATATCCGCATCATTATTATCAACGCCATCATCATAATCATCATCATTATCATCGTCCAAATCTACATCATGATGATTACAGTAATATTCATTGTATTTATTGTGTCGATCACGATTTGAGTCCGTTTTTGCTTTTGATTTTAAACAATGCAATGCAATTATTTCTTTTTGATCACCTTTACTAAATGATTCCGAACGAAATTTTTCATTTAATTGATGACGCCGTTCTTCTTTGATTTTCTCAATGCGTTCACGATCCAATTTAAAATTGCCCAAAAGATTTGTTGTCGATGTGATGATGGGTGGTGTAATAACAACTGAGTTTGTTATAACAGTCGTTGATGTTAATGAAAATGGAATGTCATTAGTAGCTGCAATATTACCACTAAGTTTTGGAATTTCATCTGAACTTTTATGTTGTTGGGGTGGTGATAGTGGTGGAGATGGTCCTGATGATGAATGCTTCTTTTGTTGTCCTGTATCACGTTTTACATTATGTTGTATCAATGATATTGGATTTTCATTTGTCGGTGTTATTTTCATATTATATTTGGGTATATTAATAAATATATCAGTTTCTTTTACAGTAACATTATCATCATTAACTTGTTGTTGCTGTTGTTGTTTATCGTTATTAATTTTGGTAAAATCTAATTTTAATAAATTGGTTGATGTTAATTTTTTATTTGTTGGACAATAAATGTCTGTAATAACATTTCTATTTGGTTCACTTGTTGTGGTTGTTGCTGTTGCTGTGGTTGTCGTTGATGGTGGTGGTAAACGTTTCGGTTGATTTAGACTTTTTGGTCGTAAAAATTCCATAGATAATCGACGATAACAATTTGTTGTTTGACTATCCATAACATCATTATTACTGCCACCGTTAATTGGACTATAAGTTCCAATTTGTTGTTGACTTTTATTGATATTATTATCAATGAAATGTTTTTGTTTATTACCGAATTCCTTGATGAATGCATTCTCATCTAAACTTCTTGTAATTTTTATTGTTTTATTTAATAATAATTTTTTTTGTTGAAAATTATTGATCGATTTTATATTTAAAATATTTTCATTATCATTATTATTGTTATTGATTTTAATATTATTATTATTATTATTCTTATTATTATTACTATTATTATTATTATTATTATTATCATTATCATTACTATTATTATTAATAATATTTTTATTATTTGTATTAAAACTATTCATCATATTACTATTTTTATTATTAATTGCATTATTAGATTTCCTTAATTGTGATTTAGTTAAAGGAAATTTAAATGATGACTGCTTTTGTAAATTAAAATCAGTATCGTTGTTTTCCTGATAATTTTCAATATCATAATTATCATCATCGTGTATTGGACTTGTTTCAAATTTTGTTGCTAATTGTTTAACAAGAAAATTTCCTGGTAATTTTTGTTCAATATTCAGATTTATTATCTCATTTAATTGATCATTTTTTGCATGTTGCTGTTGTTGATCTTGTTGCTGTACTTGTGGTTGTTGGTGATCTTTAATTTTTATTTTAATATCAATATTTTCGTAAACATTTATTGGCTTACGTAATTCAATATTTTCATACATTGACTGATCTAATTCTAAACTGTCTTCTAATTCAGACATTGGCACATCAAAATTACAAATATTTTCGTTTAGTAAAGACGAAGAAGAAGTATTATTATTATTATTTGTATTAATTGTTAATTTATTATTAATTACAGCCTTATTATTCTCTAATACATTTGGTACAATTTGTGAACCTATAATATTTTTATCAATTGATAAAGTCGTTGTACTAGTTATTAAATTCGATTTTGGAGCAGGATTAGTAGTTGCAGTAGTAGTAGTAGTTGTTGTTATTTTAATTAAATTAATTGGTTCTGTATACATACAAATGATATTATCATTCTCTTTATTACAATCATTTACAAGTGAATTAACTTCAGTAATTGCACCCTTAAAGAATTTAACTTGTTCATAAATCATACTTTCATCAAAATTTGTTTCTAATAGTGATTTATTATTATTTGTTTTTAGCATTGGTGATTGCTGCTGCTGCTGTTGTTGTTGCAACTGTTGATGCTGTTGCAGCTGCTGCTGATGTTGTTGGTGCTCTAATTGGTGATTTGTTTGTACAATTTTGGGTGAATCAGAAATATTAACAAATTCATAATCAGAAGACACATTTCGTTTCTGTTGGTCAGATAATTGCTTTGGAAATTTGAAATCCTTTTCAAAAAATACATTTTGATTTGTTTTAATTGGTGATTTTAAATTATATGTTATATTAATTGTTGATTTTATTGGACTTTGTGATTTTGTTGTTCTAATTGGTGATGATGATATTTTTGTAATTGGTTTAACATCTTCTAAACTATCAACTCCATCGTTATTTATTGTACTTTGAGAATGTTGTTGATGTTGTTGTTGTTGATTATGATGATGATGATGATGATGATGCTGATTCTGATCATAAATATTATTAACTGTATCAAATAATAATGATTTTGGTGAATTTTCTAATGAAACAACATTTGAATTTTGTTTATTTAAATGTTGATAACCAAATTCACTTGGTGTCATTGATTGACTTGTATTACCACCGGTACCAGATGTTGTATGTGTAAAATTTGGTGTATTCGGTGTTGATGGTATATTTATAATACGTTTATTACTATTATTATTATTATTATTATTTAATGAATTTGTTGTTAATTCATCGATGGACATTTTTGAAGAGGTTCCGTCTAAATCTAATGATAGTTCACGTTTTAATGCTGATAAATCACGTTGATTTGTTGTCATAAATGATTGTGGTGATGTTAACTGAAATTGAGAAAAAAAGAAAAAAAAAATAGTAAAATTTAGGTAAGAAAAGAAAAATTTCAGAAAAATACAACACCTACATTACTGAAACTATCCTCTGAATGAATATAATCTTTGGTATCATAATTTTGTGAAATTTCTTTGGATATTGTCATTTCATAGAGTTGTTGTTCAGTTGGATGCTGCAATTTTTGTTCTATACTATTATTATTATTTAATTGGAAACCATTACCAGATATGTCCATCTCAAAAATTGGTGTATTTAATGCACTACTATTTTCTGAACTGGTATCACCACCGACCAATAATGAATATCTTGGACTTTGTATAGGACTAGACGGTGTTAAAATACTTAACTTTGATCGTTCAATGTCATTACGTTTTAAAATTTCCGCTGAATTGCTTCTAATTAATAAATTTATTGGTATATTTTTATTATTTTCATTTAAATTTGTATCACAATAACTATATCGTCCACTATGTTTTATTTTATTATTTACATTATCTTCTGATTGTTGTTGCTGTTGCTGCTGTTGTTGTTGTTGTTGCTGCTGTTGTTTTGTATGTTCTATTTCTTGTTGTTGCGAATACTGTTGATCATGAATATCATTAATGGGTAAACGACAAATATATTTCTTATCATTTGTTGTAAACTTTTTACCCATACCAGGATAACTAAATCGTTGTCCATCACTAGAATTTGTTCCATTATTAACATTTGTATTATTTGATTCGGTATTATATTTAAATCCCATTGGACAACTATTACGATACTTTTCATCTGAATCATTTTTACAAAAACAATCATTTTGCGAAATAATATTATCACGTCTCATTGTACATTGTCCATCATTATCATGATCCTCATAGATTTTTGAACTTTTACTCATTGATAACGATGGTGGATTATGTACTTGTACACTTGTATAAATTGTATTCAAATTTGATGATTGAATTGTATGTTCTGGTGTATTACAATCAATGTATTGTATATCAGATAATTGATCTTCTAATTTATAGCGTTTACATAAACTTTCATCATTTGTTGTTTGAATATTTGCCGTACACCAATTATTAAATGTTGTTGTTGGTGATGGTGATGTTGTTGTTGCAGTTATTGTTGCTATTGTCGCCGACAATGTCAGCGAAATTTGATCATTTAATCTTGGCTGTTTTTTAGGACTTGGATTCACAATATTTGTCGATGAAGGATGATAGTAATCATCAGATTTTGAATACAAATTAATATTTCGTCGAATTGTCTAAAAGATAAATTTTATTGATTATTCATCAATAATTTACAAAAAAAAAAAAAAAACTCACCTCATTTAAAATTTTCGGACTACTAACTAAACTTTCACTTTCGGAAAATATTCTCATTTCAGGTTCTTCTCGATCGAAATTTAAACCTAATTCAGACAATTCCCTTGACGGACATGTTGTCATTATTGTTGTTGTGGTTGGTAAACCAATGCATGCGGCAGCCCTTAATGGTGATTGTAATAAATCAAAATATGAATCATGTGATACAGAACGACTATGACCAGCTGTTGTTGTTCGTAAGCTATCAACAGAACCTGATGAACGTAAACAAATCTCAATTTTACCAGACTTGATACCGCCACGAAAAACACCATCATCATCATCGTCGTCGTCGTCGTCATCATCATCATCATTACCAACATCACCATCAATATCATCATTATTAACATTTTCATCATTAATATGTCCACCACGAAAATATCCTGTTATTTTATTTGAAAATTTATCACGTCCATAATTATTTACATTTCTCAACGAAATATGTTTTATTTGATGTTTTTTAATTTTTTCATTAGAATTTTCAATTTTTCCAATTACATTATTGCCGCAACTACTGCTATTACTACGTAATGATTTTTTTACCAAGACACTATTGGCCCCACCACCGTTAACATCAACAACATCACCACCATGTGTCGTTGATATTACACTCGAATTTAATATTTTCATATCTTGACTGCTATTTGATGTACGTGCCGATGCTGGTGTACGTGTAAATAACGATTTCCATGAATGGGTTTTTCTTTTTTGCCAACTTCTTGGTACCGGCAATACTGTATGGTATTTATCGGGTAATGATGATGGACCACCACCAACTTCAATATATGAATTACAACCGATAACATTTGGTGTATTTATTGGATGTGATTTATTATTTATATTACTAATGTCAATTGATTCTAAACGATTTTTTCTAATTTGCGCTTCTTCTAAACTAATTAAACGATTACCAATACTAGAATTACTAATGTTATTATTTCCAATAATAATATTATTAACAATAGCACTTGTATTGCTTATGCTAATATTACTATTAACAGCGTTACAACTACTACCATTACCAGCAACACTTAAACTTTTCGGTCTTTCAATATATGTTGTATAATCATATTGTAATGATTGATCTCTTTGATCATTTTGAATACTTTCTGTATCGGTAAATGAATCATATTGTTGTTGATAGCGATGTTGTTGTGGTTGTTGTTGCTGTTGATATTGCAATAAATCAAATTGACAAAAATCATCATTTGCATCAAATATTAATTCACAATTTGTGATCAGGTACTCAGTGACAACAGCTTGAACACCAACACCACGTAAAGCAGCTACGCCTATCGAATTTGTAAAAGAAGAAAATTTACTAGTTATATTAAAATACACTTTCATTTGGAAAATTCCATAAGAATAGGAATAAATAAACTAAAGATCTTATAATTTTATTGAAAATAAATTAATCAATGGTTTCTAATTACCTCCAGATTCTAATGCAGGACTTCGCAATAAATTAGGTGCCCAAACAATAGCTAAATTTCTATCTGTCATACCAGTTTTAGCCGATTCATGTGAAAGTTTATGTAAATGTGTAGCTAAATATTTTAATGTCCTACAAAAAACAACATTTATTTAATCATGTAACAATTGTGAAAATTATTTTCCATCTTAATTTACCTATAATGTGGTGGTGGTAATTTCTGAACAGTTAATTTCATCAATCGAAGACGTTCCTTTGCATAATTAACACCATCAGCTTTTGTTTGTATTGCATCAACAAAATTATCATACAATTGATAGGTACACAATGGATTTGGTAATTCGCGAAAATACATTTTCAATAATGAACTAAGTGCATGAATATCTTGTTTTATTTCGGGATTCGTTAAATCGGGTATCCGTTCCTCATCAAATGAACGACGTATTTTTTGTATATTTGATGTTATGCCAGATAAACGATAGATGCCATCAACAATACCAAACTCTTCAATAAATTCAGCACAACATTTTAGTACCATTGGTATATCTTGTCCACTATTTAATAAATGTTCACTTAAATCACATGAAAATACACGTTCCTTATAGATACCACTTTGTTTTAAACGACGTCGTGATGGTCGTGATAATATAAAACTACGAAAAAATGCTATTAATTTACCATGTTTACGTAGTACCGGTTTTGTCGGTGATATTGGTAAAATATTTGAACCAACTAATGGTGCTGGTAATTGTAAATGACGTGGTATTTTATCGCCAATTGTTGCAACACAACTTTGTGGAAAAAAACCAACTTCATAGTGACTTTTTTGAAGATGACTCTTTTTGCCACGCCACCACGTTGATTCTGCCGGACTTGGCATATCAATAACTGATATCATATCACCAACTTCAATTGATATTTCATCACATGCTTGTGCAATGTATCTACCGGATAATATACAAAAATAGAATATTTAAAGAAACTATTTAAATTAATTAATTTAAATATGTACATTGTAAATAATTTAAATACCTTCGAACCCCATATGCTGCCCCAACTGCTGGTGTATTTATACTTTTCATTGTATCAGAATCGGCTAATGGTAAACGACGGCCCTTATTATCAAGTTGAAACCATGTTAAAACTGGACCACATGTTAATGAATCAGTTGCATTTAAAGTGAATTTATTCAAATAGGATGCTACAATATTTTCAATTTGTAAGTCTACTGTTAACTGTTGGGATAGAAAATAAATAAATAATTAAACATTTGAACATTTGTACGTTTTTTTTAAATTAAATATTTCATATTTTAGTTTATCTGGTGGAGGCGATTTGATTTAGTTCGATAGTATACTCGATGCAAGTGTGGAAATAGTTGCAATGTATATTCCGTACTTTCTTTGCCCCCATAGCATAAACAATGAACACTTTGAGAAACCTGATCTACGTATATCTCACTAACGTGCTCTGGAATATATCATATCAACCGGTACATGTGCTTTATTCTTATTGATTGTATGAATGATAAATAAATGACTTGAACAGCGGGAATATATAAAGTTCAAAAAATTACAATAATATTAAGTTTTAAATGCATTCTACAATTACTAGCGAGATCTTATATAAAATTGTCGAAAACATGTGTACAACAGGATTTAAATTAAATATATAAGCACCGAATACAAACAAAATATACATGAAAGGAATGAGAGGAAAATATGGAATGTTATTACTTTACAAATAAAAAGTTTCAGAAAAATATTACACAAGCTATATTTTACTGATATTTAATAATATTATTATAATTACATGGAATTAATGTCGGCAACAAATTAAACAGGAAATACAATGTTTAAAAGTTGCAAAACATTGTATAATATGATGACATCTTTTTGGAGTGACCGATTGACATCGAAGTTATTCAATCCATATTACCATCATGTGGAATCACCAGTAATTTGATCACGGTATATGTCAGTTTATAGAGCGTGTAATCGAGGCTAAAAATATCGTGTTGATGTCGTGTTTTGTCGAAAAGTTAAAAAAAAACATCTCACCAAATATTAATAATTGATTAGTTCTACACTCAAATTTTCTTCAATAAGCAACGTGCATATTCAAAATTTTCTGACCAAATATAATATGAAAAGAGAATTTGTGGAGAACAGGCAAATTTGAAAGTGATTATCAGGCGAAAAAAAATTTAATTGGGTTGGCCTGAACAGCCACTCACTCAGTGATATTCAAAGCTATAGAAACACTGGAATGCTACATCTCTGGATACAAATTCAATTATTATTTTATGTTTTATATTATTTTTAATTGGTAATTTGTCATTCTGTATGTTAGTAATATCATCGCTTAAATATTCGGTTATTGCTATCTTTAAACACATTTTATGTTATTCAAGTAATCGTACGAAAAAAACTGGATAGGAAGACGGCGAGCAACATAGGTGAAAACACATGTGAATATAAATTATAAAATTCTGGAAATGTCCTGATAAATAAATCTACATTCCGTATATAGATACCGTCACATACATTATCGAGATGTATTCGATTTAAATGTGGATTCTTGAATACACTGTATGTCGTTCCGTCCAACATATACATTTTGAATGAACTTTAAAATATCATAATTTCCCATATATACTTACATCAACTTCGCCTAAATTTCTTAATCCACTAATTTTGCGATCATAAACACAACGATGTAAAATTTCATCTAACATTTTTAAATTTTCATATGATCTTTTTATTAGAAATGGTTCCGATTTATCGGTCGAAACTTTTATAATAAACCAATAAGTATATGAAGATGTATTTTGCTGTTTATGAGACTGAATTGATGTACCGTCGTATTGTTGATGCTGTTGCTGTTGCTGTTGTTGCTGATGGTGTTGCTGTGAATGTTGAGATGAAATACTGCTTTGTAAATCAGATTTATCTTCAATTAATCGTACTGATAATGTTCCCAATTGGACACGTTCATAATGGAAATGTGCACACTCTTCTAATTTGGGAAAACGACAATAAACCTATATTGTTAAAAATGAAGAAAGAAATTTAAATTTTTAATTTAACTATACATAAAATAAAAATGGGCTAATATAAATTATAATTTGATTTCTATAAATATATGCGTTTATTTATTTAGCAAGTTCAAGTACGACCTAATTAAACATGTAAATGTTTTTTTTTTTTTTAAAAAACCAATTAACTTCATAAATTACATATGTTAAATAGTTGTTAAAATTATTTAAAATCAAATTATATTTACATACATATTTCTCTTGGGATGTGTACATTTAATATTTTGCATACCTTAATTATTGGACTATTAAACAAACGAGTTTGTAATAAATAAAATTGCAAAAAGACAAAATAAAAATCAAAAAACTATTTACATTTTAAAAATTTACATATTTACATATTTGAATATACCAAAATAATTATCATTTTGGTATTTAGATTGCAAATTTACATATGAGTGAGTATACTGTACATAGGTATTTACTATTTATGAATATTATATTAGACAACGTTTAGTGATAAAATACGTCAGCCCATGCCCTCATTTTACAGTACATGTACGTAGATATCAATGTAAAATTTCGAATCAATAGAATCTGCACTTGTAATACGTTAGCAGCATTCATGAGAGAAGGAACGTTGGAAGAGTTACAAATTCAAATTTACTACTTATTTTGCTTCAGGGTTTAAAGAATTTTTTGTACCCTGAAGCATAATCACTGCCTCACTATGCTTTATCATGCGATCACAATAATATTGTCGTAATGCAGGTGAAGAGAAGTGTATTTCTATACTGAAGCCTCTGCAAAGTCAAATTTGATAATAGGTGTGCAGGTATGTTATGTTAGAAGGTGTTTAAAAATTTTAATTTATCACTTATTTTGCGCCAAGGTATAGAGAATGTTTTTTTCACCCTGATGCAATAATTTATTTGAAAAGATTTCGTTAATTTTTACCATGCGACCACATTACTATTGCCGGGTGACACTACAAAAATTTTACCGTGAAACCACAAGTAATAAAACAAATATTTAAAGGTATACAGATGGTTGTTTAGAAATATAAAATAGTATCAGGTGACCAGGAACGTTAGAGGGTGTTTATATAGTCAAATGTACCACTTGTTTTGCTTCAGGGTATACATAATATTTTTTTTACGTGATGAAGAATAAGTGTCTCATTTGAATATTTTTCGTTAATTTCTACCGTGTAACCACATTACTATTATCGTGAGAGTGTACAACTTTTGCCATGAGACCATAAATAAATTATCAGTCTCGCAGGAACGTAAGCACTACATTAAAAGCGAATCCGTGAAAAAAAAACGAGCAGATACAAGGTAATTAAAAATTCAAATTTACCGAATTCGTCAGGGTATGGACAATGTTGTTTTTTACCTAGAAGCAGAATAAGTGGCTCGTTTGAATATTTTTCGAAATTGATTATCGTAAGACCACTGTTACTTTAAAACCACATAAAGTTCTATGCCAATTTATTTGTTATTAAATTTAGTATCAGGAACAATAAAATGTATATAAAAATGCAAATAAACCACTTTTTTACTTCAATGCGTAGGGTACTACCTATTACGTCATTGACAACTCATGTCTTACCATCCTTTCCTACGGTGTTGTAATGTAGATTTAATCTCGTAGCACATCGTCAGTCATCCAGACTCTCACTCTGTTTTTTTCTTTTTACAAAACTCTACTACCAATCACAAGGGAGCTAATTTTGCAACCACACTAACAATTTGCATAGTTAAACGATTACAAAAGGTTTTTAAATTCTCTATTATCAACACATCGATTGTAGTTAATAAGAAAAATCAGAGGTTATGTAGATACCTGCTGGTATGGTTCATAATTGAATAAAAAGTCAATAAAGAGGAAGTGATCTATGGACCATTTTATATGTATAAATTTGTCTGTTCATTTTTCCTAGTTTGTAAACGCTATCGAAGAGGATGGAGTTCACTGACACTGTGCACAGGCATCTATCTGCATTGCATTCAATTAACGTATATTTAATTAAGATATGCACAAGATAAATTGTAATTGTTCTAGATAATGACATAGGATCAAAAGTACAACGATATTGCAGTAATATACCAATTGGAGGCAATTTGGTCCATTTTGGTTCATTTTTGATTATATATTTCATTTACAATTACACTACGTGTACAATTTATCATGATTCATTATGATTTGAGAAACATATGCACAATACTTGTATTTAATGTAATACTCAAAATTATATTCAATATAGATGGTAATTTACATATATGGACCACATCATATTATACTATCCATAGTACTGTAGTTACGAATAGTATATAAAAACAATATTAGTCATGCAAATGCTTCATATATTATTCTGTTGTTTGTTTTTGGAAATCGTCAAAACTATACATAACTGAGTAATACTTACCCCACCAATATTTTGCGTAAATACAATTGTATCCGTTGCTGTCGATCCTGACATTTGTGATGAATTCATAATTGTAGACGTATTATCTAAATTAATTGAATTACTTATAAAATCATGATTCATATCGGTTTCATTATCTTCAATGCCACTACTGCCACTACTATCACCAATAGCACCATAACCAATAGAACCACTGCCTCCACCACCATAACTTACTGAACGTATTTTCTCAGTCATTTTGATGATGCCAAGTTAAAGTGGGCATATAGTACCAACAGCAACATATACTCATAGAAGTACACTAATTTATGCTCTGTAAAGAAGAAAATGAAAAAGAAAAATTGAATAAAATTATATCAACAGTAAACACAAATTCGACTTCTTATATAAAAAGTGTCTTATTTCTATTAGGGTTGGATTATTTAATTAAAAATGAAATTAATAAAGATTGCATTTTATGCTTAGAGGAGAAGATGATGACTATGTGCAGAGACATGAAGGTAAATTAATTATTAAAAATCTATAGAGTATGGATGAATAACTTTATAACAAATAAAAATAATTACTATCAACATATTCATCGTATAGCAGTTCCTTAGGAATTGGAAAAAACTACAGGAAATAGAAATCACCCTAATGCTTTCAAATGTTTTAGCTTTAAAATTTGATGAGGGTGAAACACATTTGCTGACTTTTTCGCAATATATTTGTGATTAAAACATATCTGCTACTAAATATAGTTGGCTATCACAAACCAGTCATTTTCTCCACAAAGATTAGTCTTTCCACAAATTTTACGCCGGTCGTAAGGAGAGAGACTGCTTATTAACACTGAATAATTTCAAATACCACTATTTCCAGTTCTATATTATACTCGTTTAATCTATTTTCATTATAGTAACACCTAGTGAAATTTTTTTATAATCTGTCACCTTTATGACAATGGGCAAAATGAAAGTGTAATGTTATATAATAAGTCAATCAATAGATTCTCATATAGTTAATTAACAAGTGGAGATTATTCAGGGAATAATTTATCAAACGGTTTCTAAGCGAAATATTCATATTCGGACTACCTATTTAGATGATCTATATAAATGTTGTGAACGTTTTAATAATTCTCAAGTATACATCCAGTACTGGGTACAAACTACAGGTCAACATCATTACTCACACTAGCTTTTGATTGTAACGATTCTTTTTTAATACCGTAAGGACGTATAACGATCTAAGCTGCAAAATTGGATGAATTTCATATTCAGTGTTTATTCTGTAATTTCAAGTCGAAAACAGATCGTAAGGTCTTACTTGGCTCGACTGCCGTTTCTCAGTAATCTTATATTCACCCTTTATATGTAATAAGCTAATTTGTCATGTATAATTTGTCATCACATTGGAATTTATAGATAATGCGACTCCAATTGCTGAAACTTTTATATTGTAAGTCAATAAATAGCGATTTAGGACATGTAATGTAAGAACAATACATCAGAGATCAATGGCGGTTATTCGTTGCAAATTAAGATTATTATGATCTCAATTCCAATATGCATGCGATTAACATCAAATATTAACACGAACAACGAAAATTGTAATATTTTACAAAAGGTTTTTTTTAGAAAGTACTAAATTTCAGCTACAGTTGTTGGCAGTGGTGTGCGATATCTATACAGAAAATCAACAAATATAATAATCTTTTCAAACCCTGACTGTTAGAATTTTTCTCTAAATTTTGACCGATCTATCAGTGCGATGTATTCCGATGTCAGTATAGGTAACTCCATTCACCACCTGTCTCATATCATCATAGGATAAAAGTTTACACTTGCCTCATTAGTTTACAATGATTGAATGACATGAGGTGATAATTCTTTACAATATACATATATGCACGAGTATATATATAAATATAAATAAATATACAGATACATATATTATGCCTTAATTGAAACCAGAATATCAAAAAAATCAACATCTTTTCATTTCCTTTTTAAATAAGTAAAAAAAGAAAAGAAACAAATAAATGTACCGGCACTCACAGGAAATATAATGTCACATTACTGTCACAAAGACATATTATTCTTAAAAACTAGATCATTGGTACATGCAATGATCATCGTTCATTAGTTCAAAAGAAAAATATTATGTAGTCGTACATAGTCAGTTGTATATAAAAAATTCTTGTGCTAAACCTATATTTATACAAGTATTTAATATAACTATCGAGTTAACATCAAGCAGAAGAATCCAGTAACTATTTGTGGTCATCATTTATTTTAAACACCAACAAGAATAATATCTTCTAATATGTAAACGCGGATTTGGACTTCTATATCAACATACAAGTACGAGTATAATTCATGTTGTTTAGACATAAGAAATACAAATAAATAATTAAGTATTTATACTCATGCCATTGCATTTAACTGCATAGTATGTTCTTAATAATCTCAAATGGATGGATTAATAGAAAATGATTAATGATTTAACTAGTTGGTACTATATGCGAGTACCAAATACAGTACAAAATGAATAATAATAATAATAATAATAAATTCAATGAATATTAGGAACAAGAAAATTATATACAAATATGCCATCCACAACAATGATGAGATCGCGAGGCAAACCATTAAGTAAGTACTAATATTTATGTATATTTATGATTTATTCAACAGATTATGCATTCAATTAATTAATTATTGTTATTATATTAATATGTTGTTGTTTAATTTAAACAAGCATCAAAGTAGAACATTTACTTTTGTACAAAATGTAATCATCACAATTATACATTTGAAAAACTTCAATGTGGATTATAAGATATTGAGACCAAAATGATACCCATCGTTAATTATTACCGTTCATCACAATATATGGATCTGTCACTCTGAAAGTATTGTTGTTCTTAGGTCTGATGATATCCACAATCCTTTGAGATTGACAGATCATTATATTGTGCAGAACGTTAATTATTAAGGATGGGTATCATTTTGGTTCACTTAATAAATATATAGTTCAAAAATATTGCTTCTAAAAAAATTACTGAATAACTAGACTGAATCGCATCTAACTAGACCATATAATCTGTACAAAAATATACTGAATGCACTATGTCAAAATTATTGAGAAACAACATATACCACGCATTAATTAATGTTCACACATTAATTAGAATGTAACACATCGATCCCTATTTGTTTATAAAATTCATGTTAAATTAAAGAAGTAAATTTTGACAAAAAGACACAGACCTAGGCTACATACATGTTGAAGAAAAATCCAGAAATATGATCCAACTAATTTCTGAAATTTTCTCACACTTCTTTCACTTTTATTGCTGATTCTTTTCCAATGCGACTTATTTACCTAGAATCCATTCAGGATGCGTTTCTTGTTGTCTGAGGATTTAATTAAATTGTGAAAAATTCATCATTAATTTGATCAAAAGAAAATGCAAGAAGCAGTATATGAAATTCTGTTGTGCTATAGGATGAGTGGGAACTCAGTTGGAAAAAAAAAAACAACTATAAAAACAAGGATATTATGGATGCAGAACGCTAATGCGTTGATTGAGTTTCTCAGTAAGTTGAGCAACAACTTTGACCTAGCATGACTACGTCGAAGTGTTCTTAATATGTAAAATAGTAAGATTATTAGCTCATATAATAGTTTCAAGGGAATATAGGTACTGAAATGAAAGAAAAAGGAAAAAAAAATCATATTAGTCCCTAATCAAAACCATACCATTTATCACTTCTATAAAGTGCATCTAATAAATTTGGATGGTTACTATGTGCACTTTTTAAGACAGACAATGCATATATTACAAAATCCTGGAAAGCGGCAACCGATATATGATTGATAATTAACTATTGCTGTCTTCTCGTGTGAAAATACATTTGACATCATATGAACAAATCGTTTAATATTGAAAATAAAAAATTAACATATGGTCGCACAATTATATCGCGCACAACACATTTATAGAAACCACTTTCCGGAGAAGTGTTTACCGCGAAACTTTTGGCCACCAAAAAATTTAATTTCTTCGTTCTAAGCCTCTACCTTATTTTAAAGCCAAAGACACTTCGTTTTTGTTGGTAATATATTTGTACAACAATTCCACAAACAATACATTATTATTATCAATACTTTTGGCCACGACCACACACCATAATCGATATTCTATGACATTTTCTGTTTCACTTGCAAATGGGTTTAAGCGAGGAGCGAATACCCCACTTCATATGATCTATGGTTATTATGTTATACAATTCACCGATTTACGATCTTGAACTTACAATTGATTTTACTCTTGAACAATTAGAAATTTGCTCATATCTGAATTCCTATAACTTTCAGAACATTTACGTCATCGCACTGATTACTTCATGAATGTTGTGTATCAAATCTGTGCTGTGATGAAATATAGGCTCTTGTTTTTTATAACTATTTCAATAATTAATAATAATTCACAATATTGATATAAGAATGCTAATCTTAACAGGCAGTTGAGTAATATTCTGTTAAATAGATTGCTTAATAATAGATTTATGCAGAACACTTTGGTGGTAAAAATCTTCTCGACCACCTGATTGCCAAATGTACACGAATACCAGACATTTCTCATCATACATTCCCGACCTTTTCCTAATAAGTATTTATATCAATACAACACTATTGAGCTTCTGTTTACAGTGAGATCGGTGATTTGGTGGATTTGCAAAGTGTTGTATATTATACAATACTAGAGAACATACATCTTTGGCTTCGAACTTGTTAATAAACTCAATCAGTAGATCTTCCATAAATTTCACAGCCATATACATTTTATTTTTTCCAAGCAAAGAATATATAAAAAATAACAATGTCATCATCATTCCATAACAATGAAAACTCTTAATAAACATACGAGTATACATGAAGTTAATTTATTAGTAAAGAAAATTTTAAAAAATAATTAAAGATCTTACATCGCTAGATCACTGAAACAGAACATATAACGTAATCTATTGTTAGTAGCTGACAGTTAAACAATACAAGTGATTTTGTATTCATGGTAACATTTCTGGTAATAAATAATTTTTAAAAAATGAATAAGCGCTTAAATTTTTATAATATCATAAGTGTCATCTTCAATACGTATAGATATTTTATTCGATCACGTGCAACGAAAGATCATATTTGAAAATTAACTTAAAATACCAATAGAAATCGGAAGAAAAATCAGTCATGATTTCGTTATTACTTGTGGATTTAAAGTACTGAAAATTGTCTGTTTAATGATGTTATAGTTATCGAAGTCATAATTGACCGAAATTCTAGACTAAGTGTCTATTGTGAAATAATGTTCAACATATTGGAAATACTCTGCATTATGTGTTTTTTAAACATCGATTTCTCATTATTAATTTCGAATTTGAAACAAACATCAATACAATATACAATTTTTAAGCCATTAGATCATATGTAATACAATATGGTTAATTGTTAATTGTTCACACCAAGGTCAAGATGAGAAAGAGCCAGATTAACAATGGAATTTACGATGCAATATTCTGCATTGTGCATTTGGAGATCAATGGAGATCAGAGATTAGTTCAACAATCTGAATTGTATTCTATAACTTTTCAATATAGACCACTTCATCATATACGATTAATTAAAAATTTTGAACGCCTGTTATAATATCGACAAATACTATATTGTCAATCGAATCAATTCCTTGTCCAAATGTATTTTTTGTGATTTGGACAAGATCAACCAATCCTTGTCGAATATTCGGCTACAAAACGACAGCTGCCCAAATATCATGAACAATAACTACAAAAACCTCGTTAATATTGTTAAGTAAAGTAAATAGAATGAAACCATGAATACAAATTTTGAAACACTTAGCTTGTATGTTAAGAAGATATACCATTCCATCTTTAAGTGTACTCGTATGTTAACTGTACTAATCCATACAGTATTATGTACTTATATGCAAATGAGCATAACATACAGTTTAATCATTTATTCAATGAATTATTATAAGTCATCAGTTTTTCAATCGATTATTATTCCAAATGTGTTTAATGTGTGACATACAAACTTTTGAAGAGAAAAAATAAAAAGAAAAAAGAAAACAATTTTCTACTAATCGCACCACTCAACATCTCGAATATAAGAAGTACATATTTATGTGGTACTAATGGGTTGATAAAGGTCATCAACAATATGCCATTAATGGTCCACTATACCTACAGGAGGTACTTGTTAATAAAATCAAAGTTATTTAAAACAGTAATACGTGCTTGGTTTGAAATTATAAAAATATTCACACTCGAAATCTATTTTCGTTATATTGAATTAAAAAATGTTGTTAATGATTCTCTTAATTGTACTATTTTTAAGTATATACGAGTTTAGCAATTTGATGTGTGACGTATTTGACGCATATGTTTATTATCAAAGACAAAATTTATAATTTAAATGTTACAAATTATTCGAAAAAAAAAAAAGTTATAAATTTAAAGAGAAACGTGTCAAAATAATTCAGAATTTATATATGCAACATACAGGGTCAGCCACTTGAAGTGTTACCAATTAAAAATACTGTTGTCAATAGTGAATATCTTTAGACAATGTAGAAAATACAAAAAAAAATTGGAAAATATCTTACTGTCTAATATGGTCACCTTTGGCGCGGAATGTGGTGAGCCTGTGGTATGCATTTGCATTACTACCGAGGCGATGACTTCAATGTGTTCAAATTCTAAGATAATTTATTTAGCATCTTAAATTCCAAAATGGACTCTATCGAGAAAGAGCCCATATTGCAGTCAGGTCTGATGAGTATAGTGTCCTTGTTACGAATGAAATAAACTATGGAATGTGATTTTTCTGAAAATTATTGTGTCAAATTAGCGGATTCCGTTTTAATTATCCAACGGTTTAAACTCAATTGTTTGTGTGTCCAAATAATCAACGTATCGGTTAGTAACATTTGTTGGTACATTAGCTGGTTCACCTTAACCGATCAGGGCGATGAAAACTAGCGGTAAACAATCATTTTCAGTTACAGCAGTTCTAAGTACCATAGAAACAGCCACTTGTTTACGAATAGCAATCTCGTTTGTTCAAATTTTACGCTGGACTTGCCATAAATGTTTGCATGATTTTCAATGCCATTAACCATTGAAATCTTGTTGCCTTTTATGCCGGTATCTTGTAAGGCTTTAGAGTGACACAGACTCTACAGAAAAATAGAATCTAATTCACATTGTGTGATAGGTTGCATACGATATCTAGAATATATATTTCATTATATAAAAATTAAATGCCAGAAGAACGCTTTGGGCTCTGACACTAACACTAACGACGACTCGCCATAATTAAAATAACCTGACATTGGTATAGCAACGCAGACACATAAACATAGGTTGAGTAACTTATGAATGATAATCGGACACTTTATTCACAACATATCCTTAATCATTTGTAATTGTTCGATCCGCGTTTGCTATCAGATACATAACATTTTTGTTTATGTTGAACAAACATAAAAACCATAATATTTTGCATAACCATATGTCGTAATGTTGACATGCTTTTGGAATACTAAGGTAAAATGTCCATAAGATATTCGAAAATTTGGGGCAAAGAACTGCCGTCAAATTTTTTGGGTATTTCAAAATGCACCGAA
>JANSTX010015441.1:24416-35251 GCA_027564355.1 Penthetria funebris
AGTCTTAGTGTGAAAAATATCTCATCAACAAAGTAGGTAGTTGGTGTTTATTCTATAAAATTTTTCATATGTAGAATTGCAATCTAATATTATTTTCTACCAAGAAATCATAATTTATAGAGTAATTTTGGTAGTGTCAACTCTTTGTATCCGGCAAATATGATGTAAAAGATCGAAATAATGAAATAATAAATAAATGTATACAATGTGGAATGTAGAGAGACAGACACAAGTACATGAGATCCCAATTTCTAAATCTTTATTTTTGTTTTATTGCAAATTATTTTTGTGATGATGATGTCTAAATGACCATCAATCACATAATATTATTAATTGCCCATAAGATTTGTATAAAGTGAAAGGAACGTCACATCTCTTTAGTTTTATAGTTAATATCAGTTCCATTCAATAATAGTGCGAATCTATTTTTGATGGGAAAATACATTACAATAAAATAAAGAAATTGTTTTTAATTGTACTCGATGGTCGGTCTCATCTCAATTGTTTAATAAAATCTGACCAAAAACATTTCACTACTTCGCTATTTTAAAATAAAATTCATAAATTTTTATTTCATCATCTAATATTTTAATATTTTTAAGCAAAAATTAAAGTACGATATAAACACCCATCACATAAGTCACGGTAATGAACAGGATCATCATTTTAAATTATTCTTATTATATTCAAATTATCATTACAATCAGCAGAATCTGTATCATGATCTACTGAATTCTATTTATTTAGAATAGTTCAACCATAAAATATCATTGTAATTATATTGGTAATTGAAAAAACTTAAGTTATACATGAAAATCTAATTCTTAAGAGTGTTCCAACAATATATGCGGTGACGTATCGCCATATATATATATGGAAATATTAAAGAAAAAAATGCATTTGCATTCATTGTGCATAAAACTAATAATAAGCAAAGACTATACTTACTTATTATTCTACAAATAGACGCACTCCATAAATATTTGATAAATTTTCTATATACACAAGTCGTAACTAAAGAATGTCCACTTCGATTCAATTAATATTGCATTTTTTTGCATATTATTATAACCAGCACCCATGAATATATGCACAAAAAAAAAAAATATATGTAAACGATGATCATCATGAAATGAGCACATAAACAATATTTTGAATTACCACTGGAAGCGTTCGTAGAACCTTCTGCATATATTGTATATATGGTACTTGGAGGTTAACTGAAAATCCACGATCACAAAACAACAGCCAGCCAATTGAGTTTACAGATAATCTAGTAATCTAGCAGGTGGCCTTTCAAACTATTAATAAATTAAAGTGCTAGAAATATAGTCAAGCATAATAAAATCAGATGTAACTGATGACGACTAGTAATAGATGAAAAGTCTATTAAACAAGTTATAAATTGCCATTACTTAGGTGCGAAATACATTAGTCATCGCTATGTTACAACTGATATGGTAAAATAACTCTTTTATAGTACCCAAATTTGTAAACCATGCATATTATACCGATAGTAAGATTTGTTAAACTGAACCTTGTGGGATAGATTATATAAGCAAGTACTTTATACATATTTCAACATACATAATATGGTTTTTAAATTCCATTTTGAAGTATTTTCTAGATATCTTTATGCCTAATGAAGATGAAATCCAGAAATCCAGACTGATACGTTCAGAACAAAATAAATTATGTGGCCGTCTTAAAGAAATGGAATCATAAATGATGTTATTCGGAAGAAATGTAAATTACAGAATATAGTATAAAATTGACTCGTACCTGTAGATCAAAGAGGTCACGTACTAAAATTGTATTCAAAGCCATAGCGAAAGTATTGGTGTGTTTCGGGAAGACTTAACGGGGGTGGTGAGGTATAGTTTATAGATTTGTATTATTTTAATGTGAACTAGATGTATTTCAAATATATTGTGAAAAATGTATCTAGAACAATCCAATGGAAATTCTGTCAACCCATTTATATTATTTAATTTAAAATATATCAGCTAAAGTTTTATATACTATATATAAATACTCCTTGGACTATTCGTACATTACATTATATTGTGTATAAGACATAGTAGTGAATATATTCAATTGACTATTGATTTTTGTTATATTGCCTGTATTGAATGCAAAATGAATATTAAAATAGACATCTAAAAACCAGAATGGAAGTATGTATTTAACATACTCGTAGTATGTATTTTATATAATTTAATATGTAGGATAGTTTTTATGTACGATAGGATAGGATAATATAATAAATAATATAAACAGTAATTGGAATTTGTGATGAATCAATTCTTATTCGTACAATGAACATAGAAAAGCAAAACCATAAAAATATAAATATATTTCTGATAATCCTGGAGTTTAAAAAGTTATCAGTTCACAAATAAGAGAGATGATGGAAAAGCGAAGAGAAATATATTCGATAACCTCATTATTGTCACTATTCACTGAATTTATATCAATCCAGACATGTTTCAAAAATATGAATTAATCGAATTAATCACAAACTAGAAAATCATGCGAATAACAGATATTAAATGAAAAATTACCGCATCGGATGTCAACCAATATTATACACCAGAATAGTCCACCAGAATAGGTCATATGTCATATTTGTACAAAAAGGCATACTACAATTAGAATTGAATGGTGCATGGAATAGGGACAAAATAATAGCCTACTTCTTCTTCTTCTTCCTTGCCTTTTTCCTTATTCAGCGTCGGTCCTCCTACTTCTCAATCTATTTCTCCCCAAGTTTCTGTCTTGTGTATCGTCACTTTCTGCATTCAATCTGTTCCAAGTCATTTTGAACAACTGATAACAAAATAATATATAATATAAATATTAGCTAAATTACGTCATACCGGTATTGGTAACGAGGTGAATAGGGTGTCATGTACATGACAGATCACGGTAGAACAACGAAATTCGAGTATCAAAATCGTTATCTGAAAGTTGCGTAACATTCTGAGTATATGAACGACGACAGATATACTGCATAAAAGATATTTGCATTAAGTACCAAGTATGTCAGTAATATTGATCTGGATTTATGGGTTATATAAAGAGATGAAGTGGTGAGTAAAGTTCATGCCTTTACACATTAATCTATAGAAAACTTTCGGTTCACTTTATTAAATCGGATATTTGAAGGAAATACGAAAGATTTCAGATCTGGTAGGTGTAGCGCGGACTATTTTAATACAATAAAAATTATTTTTGAACAGTTGATAATGAATAGCAAATTTCATTGTTACGACTGTAATCAGGCAATTGATAGAATTGATTGTTATATGATGCAAACTATACTATATAAAGCTATGGAATACCACTTAAATATTGATATGATCCATTGTCTATATCGAGCTTTGATTTGTAATGTGTAAAACTGACATGTATATATGTTGAATACCAGTATTGTTTTCTGGTCGTCATTGACTGGGTTATGATCAACAGAATTGATATCAGATGGGGTTATGACAAGTTGCTTTGATGATCTCTACATTGTTGACAACATTTGTATCTCAAATTGAGAAAAATATCATATTGGTCACAATATGCGAAATTGGTATGAATTGTAAAATATAACTAGTCGATATAGAGATTATAATGTTTATAAGATCAATGATGAAGAAATAGATTAAATTGATTGGTTTCTTTTGGCAAATACCAGCAATATCGTTTTCGTATTTTGTTTTGTACGCATTAGCAGACCATACTGTGATTCTTCTTAACCGCACAGGTTCGTTTATTAGGAGTGTATACCACACACATGATTTAAAGGATTCCCATAATAAGTATTGTATTGAATTTAAAACCTTCAAGTTGCCATCGAACCTTCAAGGTTTATCTCTGTCCATATTGATTTATCTAAGAAAACCGTAAATTGTCTTCCCCTTTACACATATATAAATTTGAAGAGCAATTAATATTGTGCGACGTAAAAAATTGAATTTTTCAATGAATACACCTTACATATATATATATATATATATATATATATATATAAGATTTTCTGGTCAAACACAATACCAAATGAAGAGAATGACAGATCTTCGAAGAAAGTGATATTACATCGATCAAACACTAATGTTATTAGTCGGTGATGTTGGAATACCCTTGTAAATATACAACACTTATGACGTATAGTTCAAAAATACATATTGTATTGTATATATAGAAATAATTTGTTGATCCTACTGCACATTTTCCTCTCCGGCGTTGTTCTTCATTTTTGCGAGATGCAAATTTATTCGTATATTAAACTGGATATATTTACAAGAATATACATTATTTTCTAATATAAAATTTACGCAATTAATTTTTTGTATTCATACTTGCTTGAATTTCGACAGAAATATGTTCACAACCATAACAAAAATATAAAAAAAAAAAACGCGAATCATATATACATTTGCCACACCGCAAGCAAATTGATAAACAAAAACCACCAAATTATTTATTTTTATAAGAATTTAATGCGATTTTAATATTAATTCGAGGTGCAAAATGTAGGGCAATTTTAACAACTTAAACGTTTTACCACACATTTTGCTGCTCTTGCTGTGTTAGTGTTTGTTGCAAGTAATTTCAATAGTGAACCATTAAATGTGTATGATGTTCTAAATTGCAAATTTTGCAATTTATTATTATTATTATTATTGTAGTGAACTCACGTAAATATATAAATAATAATATAAGTCTGTTGTGTTTCACTATAGTGACTTTTGTACTTTAATTTTAAATATTTTGAAATTCAAAATGTTTTGTGAAATATAAAACTTAAGAGTATATACACCTCGTATATAAATACAACTATTTACATATATGTAGTCTTTGAGGCTATAGATAGATTGCCTACAATTCAGTATAAGATTTAATAGAAGGAATTCCGCAGTATACTGGCAGACAAATTCTCGCACTTTTGCATATACAGTAAAATGCGAAAGACAGAAATACATAATGTTTAGATAGTTTGTATTAATAAACAACAATAATCGCAGGCACCTCAATTAATCTTGATTTAAATAGCAAAAAAAAAAAAAATAATTATATATTTTTAGTGTATAATATACAAATATCCATTATAGCAATCAGTTTATTTTATGAATATACTTCGCACAATATTATAATGACCTTGTGTTCGATTAAATTTGTACTTCTTCTACTGCTTCTTCTTCCTTATTTAGGGTCGCCCTTCAGTTTCTAAATCTATAGGGTGAATAATTATATGTTTCATTTCGATTTTGTTTGCCCATCATTTTTGTTTCGATGTCACTTGCCATTTGACAGCCGTAGAGAGTCGATAAGAATTTATTATCGAACATCCTTGGGAGCATCTAACGCCGCAACAATGTATTGTAGATATTAAAACATTTTATTTAAATAATCTATTTAATTGTGAATAAGTGACGAAAATTACGTAATTTTTTTTTTTTCGTGTGTTCATCATGTGTCGTGCAATGCAACATACAGCGTGGAATGATTAATTTAGAAAAGTTTTATGCCACAAAAAATTGATGTAGTGGGGTAGAGTATTGATGAATGTTTGGGTCAGAATTGTGATTGTCTGAAGGTTGTTATCGAAATTCTCAGCTTTTACAGATCGGTAGTATGACGACACCTATTTGCGACTAGGCATATTTCGACTTGAAATAGCCACTATTGGAACACTGAAAATCGTTTATTAATACAAAAACGAAGATTCAACCAATGTCAAGTGACTGCATGGTGAGCCATTTTGGTTGGCCAGCATCATTGGGTCATATTTGTATGAAGATGCTAGAGGTATCTGCATTTATGGCTCTCGAATATTTTCTGTGGGTTTACTTGATGGGCACGGTGTACGCCAACAAACAAAAGAGAATCCCGATGGGCGTCAATCCTACTAATTTTTTCTTAGAATCGAAAATAGGACATGCACCGAGCCGAATATACACATCTGGGTAAATGATTTGGATTCATTAACAGTGTAAAATACAAATTAAAATGATAAATTTAAAAAAAAATACTTTGAATAAAATGACAGAATTGAATCTTCAACAGCATTAGCTGCGGATAGCAAAGTTACATTACTGCAAGATATATTCTAATTGAGCAGCTCTGTCTGCAGCTTCATTATGCCTTTACTGCTTAAATATTATATTATACATCATACGAGTATTAAGAATAAAATATAATTTTTCATTAAATTTTTACTACAAGTTCTCCATTAAATATGAAAATTAGGTCATGAAATATATAAATTTTCATATTTTTCCATTTCTATTTTTTATTTTTTTTCTTATTTTATATAATAAAAATGAAGAAAAACTATAATGGCAAAAGTATATTTCTTAATAAGGCGAGGCGAGGTTTATATCAATAAACTACGATGTTACAAAAAAAAAAACAAAAACAGAAAAAAAGGATTTTAGACGCCTTCTTCCTCATTTATGAGATAATATTAAATTAGGAATGATAATAATAGTATATAATATATAAACGGATGGTGTCCCAAGTTTTAGTGTTTTTAGTACAATATTAAATGTAAATATTCCACATTAATTTATATTTAAATGTACAGAATAATTTCTACTTAAATAAAAAATGTACTTACACTTTTTTATCTTTTATGATTATATATACGCCGTAAAAAATGGTCAACAATTATGTCCTATTCTTTGCAAATCAAATTGACTTTGTCGGTTTCAAGAATGACAATTTAAGTATTAAATTATTAAATTAACAACGGAAATTACTTTTTTTAAGTCACTTAACCGCTTCAATAAAACGAAAAAAGAAATGATAATAACAAATATATTTTGATCTGATGGGAGCGTTAATATAAGAAAATAAACGCATAGCTTAACTTCACTGACCCACAATGCTATAATAGCTTGAACACATACTGTCGAAACTTTTCAATTTTTCAATTACAATACAAAGTTAATAAATAGTTTTGAATTGGACGGAAATACGATGACGACGTTTGACTTATGGAGACGCATAAGATTTGAAAATTTAAATTTCACAACATTGCTTGAACCAACGAAGCAGCTGTACAACCTAAGTTAAATAAACTTGGGCTGAGCGATATTAGGTGAAAGGAAATCGGCGATGAAACATATATGATATATCTACCGGGTTAAACCCTTTGATTTTCTACTAAGTTGAAACACATGAATCATAGTAGTGAAATTTGCCAACAATGCAAAGCAGAATATAGTCAATTGGAAACGAATGTGTGATATTAAGGTTAAAGTGATAGTATTATTATATTCGTATTAGTCGACTGATTCAAAACCCATCTCCAGAAATGGTAAAGTAACATCACAGTGTACCCATATGTGATGTACAGTTTAAGATACTGATGATGACATTATGTGTCATATCTTTAAAATCATTGTTTTTTTTAATTTAATTATTAATTAGTAATTACTCTTGAAATCAATAATAATTCATGGACACACAACTTTTGAGCAAGGACATAGTATTTTCTATACAAATGAGATGATCACAAAATGCAGGAAGGTCTTTTCTACATATTTTCTAAATAGATAAAACAAAAAATATTTAAATAATATAGACATTATATGCACTCTGCTGTACATCTTTTTACATAAACAAATACTACTTTTCACTTTGTTTACATAATAATTCACACATGAGTTACATATTTTCGTTTACACAATAAATTGTTTAATAAATTGCAATACACGATAAACGGAAAAACAAAAAAACGGAAAGGAAGAAAACCGGCTTAATGACAAAATTTCACTAAAATTTACTTTAAAAAAATATGCTACAACGCTACTAAAACAGTTTTAACAATAAATGAAAAAAGGGTAAAAAAAATAACTTGCATTTTAAATAGTAACTTTCATTTGCAAATTAACATATGAGTACTTAAGGCTATGTATAATCGTCGTTATGATTATACAAAAGTAAATTGTCAGACATGTCGACATATACATTGAACTTTTAATTTTTTGCAATTGCATTTTATTATTATAGAGGAGTATGAATATTTAATCGAAATGCTTATTTATGCTATCAAAAATGTTATGGTCAGTAAAGAAGAAAACAAAAAGAAAAAAGAGTTAAAATTATAGAAAACAAAAACACTAAAGTACTATCAGTAAGTATCAGTTCGCTTATCAAATGGGAAAATTTACGGATTTAGTTGTATGAATTGAAATAGGATTAAAAGTTCATAATACATCAGTTATGCCAATTAAAGATTATTAATCAAATATAGAACTGATCCTTCCAGGAACATGAATAAAATTAGTATGTTGACAGCAAACTTTAGTAACAAGACAGTTTCAGCCATGATAGTCAATACGACAAATAGATTAACATACAGACTTACTTGTTTTCTAATAGCAGGAGCCAGACGATCTACACCGATTATGTCAATAGAAATAATACTTAATACTCTTATCACGTAAACGGTGCTTTGAGAATAGACAAAAGTCGAAAGACTGGGTTAGTGAGATTGTTTGTGGCGTCCTGTTCTCGAGATATGTATGTCGTATTTGTTGACTTTAAACAAATCGTTGTTGATAACTTTTTAAGAATCAAAATACGTGTAGGGAGGAGAGAAGAAAGGGTTATTCAAAATTGCTCAAAGTTAAGTTTATATGAACAAAAATCTATGTGATGCCACTATATGAAATATGATTGATTTTCCAAAGACACCAGACGAAGTAATATATGATTTTGGGTATTCTATATGTCAGTCACTGTTTTTTTTTTTAATACAATTGAAATTGTATTCGTATCATATAATTTATTATTGTTTTTATGTAATATTCCATGAATCATATACAGATCGATTTACTAATGATGTAGAAAAACATGATAGTCTAGCATTAATTTCTGCAATAGATTTCATTCGACAACAACAAGTGATTTACTCTATGAATATATCATTTATTACTGGAAAACACAGTGATACAGTGAATTTCTGATAAATTTTAAAATAGGAAGGATACTACTAACTGGTACAAGTACTTTTTATATATTTTAATGTACTTTCTTCTTCATTTGTCATTGAGATAAAATTAATGTCTTATACGATTCAGTCATCATGTGTGTGTTGATTTACATATTAAAGTTTTTTTTTTTTTCAAATTAAAATAAGAAAAATAATAAGAAAAAAATATTATAAATTTGTGGTTGATATTTCATTACATTTGGTTTTAGTTATTGCAATTTGATTTGAATTCTATTTTTCAATCATCTTTTCTTATATGACATATATTTTTACGAGATCGCATTTTCGCATTACATAATTTGTTGTATTACAAATAGCGGTTTAGGTGTCTTTGAAATCAATTGAAAACAAAACAATAAACATAAGAGATCAGTTTGAAAATTAAAGGGAAAAAATCTACCAACATACGGTTTATCACTAAAAAACCGATATTATTTTAAATATCGGGCACTCTTTAAACGAGCACATGCAAAATTTCAGGCAACTATATCGCAATTCGTTACGTTCTGACTGTCTGAATGGCAAATCATTTTTGTTTTATTTGTTATAATGGAAAAACTGTGAATTCCGAGTCAATTAAAATGACTCATTAAAAATGGTTTACTGAATTTCGTTGCGGTAGAACTACAATAACAATATCAATACCATCACTAGGTCACGTCCAAAAGAGGTGACTACTGAAGAAATGATCGACAAAATTCATGATATTGTTAAACGATCACAAATTAAAAGTGAATTAGATTGCTAATATGTTAAGCATTTAATATGAACGTTTAGATAACATCTGTTACGCATGCATGTGACCATAACATCTATCGTGATTCAGTACCGGTAACACCGTGTGGAGGTAAAAATGTTTGTGTAACCTCGATGATAATCGGTTACTACATTTGTCACCAATAGATGACAAATTTACTATCTGTTAAGCAAATTATTCGAACAGTGCTTTAGAAAAGAACGTCTAATTCAATCTCAAATAAGGCTCAGCAGTTGGAAAGACACCGATAACAAATCACCAGAAATTTAGAAAGTAGACTTTGATGGAATTGCATTAATGTAGTATTCCATTATTAGTGAGGTGTTGTTGTGTGATGATATTCAAATCTTGTGGAAAGAGGTGTTAATATAATTAACTGCCAACAAAAGGTAACTTAAGTGTGTGTGTGAGAAGCGGGGAATAACTTGTTTATAGCTAGTAGTGTGCACTATGTGGTTCCGTTTAGAAGCTATCTGTCCTGGTAGATCTAGCACAAACCATATCAATACATTAACAATTATTTTGAAACAGTCGTAACCATCAGTGTATATGTTATTTAAAGATTTAAAAGCACTCATTCGATAGTAGTGACTGTTGTATGGACGATTCTATAGAAAATTATGGAATACCGTCTAAACTACATAACATTATATTCACCGTCTATATCATCATTTACAATGTAGAAAATTTGAAACGTGAAAGATTTGGTAATATCGGATGTAAAACAGGGATGTATACTATAACCACTATTGTTCTTTCTCGTCTTGAACAGGATTATGGCCAAGGTAAATATTGAACACTGATCTAAACGGTCGATTTAAAGAGACATTTGCCTGCTTTCGCAAACGGAGTCAGACATCAAGGTGAAATTCAAACGTATTGTGAAATAAAGCTTACACATGTACATTAATTGAATATTGGTACGTTTGTGAAAGGTTCACATACCGGCAATAGCAAAATAATAGATGAACTAGACAACTTTCAATGTTTGGGAAGTTATTACAGACGGACGGACAGACGGACGGACATGCTTACATCAACTTTTTTTTCAATTATAAGCACTTCTGTGTAATTTTTTTTTTT
>JANSTX010015442.1:0-17374 GCA_027564355.1 Penthetria funebris
GCTATTGGTGTAGTATAGCTATTAGCTATTGGTGTAGTATAGCTATTAGCTATTGGTGTAGTATAGCTATTAGCTATAGCTGGTGTATAATATCTATTAGATATTGGCTATTGGTGTAGTATAGCTTTTAGCTATTGGTGTAGTATATCTTCTAGATATTGGTATAGTATAGCTATCAGCTTTAGCTGGTGTAGTATACCTAATAGATATTGGCTATTAGCTATTGTTGTAGTATAGGTATTAGCTATTTGTGTAGTTTAGCTATAAGCTATTAGTGTAGTATAGATATTAGCTATTGGTATAGTATAACTATTAGCTTTAGCTGGTGTAGTATATCTATTAAATATTTTCTATTGGCTATTGGTGTAGTATAGCTATTAGCTATTGGTGTAATGTAGCTATTAGCTATTACTGTATACCTATTGGTGTAGTATAGCTATTAGCTATAGGTGTCGTATAGTTTTAGGTATTTTTATTGGTGTAGTATAGCTTTTAGCTATTGGTGTAGTATAGCTTTTAGTATAGGTAATGATGTAGTATAGCTATTAGCTATTGATGAAGTATAGCTAATAGCTATTGGCTATTGGTGTAGTATAGCTATGAGCTATTGGTGTCGTACAGCTATTAGCTAATGGTATAGTATAGCTATTTGCTACTGGTGTAGTATAGCTATTTGCTATTGGTGTAGTATTGCTATTAGCAAATGCTGAATGGCTATTGCTGTATGACTATTGCTGTATAGCTATTGCTTTATGACTATTACTGTATAGCTATTGCTGTATAGCTATCGCTGTATAGCTATAGCTGTATAGCTATTGCTGTTCAATTATTCGCATTTTTATGATCAAATCGGATGGGACGCAAATATTGTGACTTAAAAATATATTAACTAAATATAATATTAAATAAAAATTTGTCAAGATTGTCAAATGTTGAGGCATAATTGACACAATTATGAGACGAAGAAATTGGTTTAGGATTTGCAATGCATTGCGATGTGTTGGTCAATGATATATGTTAGATCTTATCGTAAGATAATGTGCAAAGGAGAACGCGGTGCGGTCATCAAAGAGCCCAGTGGGGTTGGATTGAAGTGAATTTATTGATCACAGATCATAAACAATGTCATAGTTGTTCGTTGACGCTCTGTGTTGCCGCTAAATGATGATAATATAGGTGTAATGACTTGAATAGAAATCATTATAATTATAATAAGGAATTGTTTGATGTGACACACTCAGGCATCCGTAATACTGGTGAACTTAGGTACATTAGCAAAATAATCAAAAATCTACATCATCACCACAAGACACTTTATCAATTTTATAATTTCTAATAATTTACAACAAAGTAATTACATTTAAAATGGACGAAATAAATGAGAATTGGATTAAAATCCCTAATGACTTTTTTGTTGTTGTTTTAGTTGTTGACATGCAGATCGAAATGATCAAAGATATTGTAAAAAAATAAAATGAGTCACTTCATTTGTTTACATTATCTATAATTTTATTACAAAAAATCATAAATAAAAATTAATTCAATTGCGTCTCAGATTTTTCGGATCGTTTGCACAAAACTGAGTGATCATTTGAGCATTTGATTATTTACTTAATATAAAAAAAAACACCATTAAATTTTATTGCCTTCTTATGTACTCATCATGACCCTATTCAAAATTATTACCGAGAACATTGAAAATTATGAAGACGATCGCGGGTAGAAGTAGGAGATAATAATAATAATAGGGACATATGTTTATAGTACTTAAGTCTTATTTAACATAAATAAAAAAAATCTTACAATAACTTTATTGTTAATGGTTTTTATTTTATATTATACTTAATGTATTGCGACTACATTGTATTGTCGACGACTCCAATGACTCATCCTACGTATTTTGTGTGGGATTCATTCATCAGAAATATTTCAACGTATATAGCAAATAAGAAAACTGGCAGTTGAAGGATGACAAAATTCATATTCCACTGATGCTTTATGGCTTAAATGCAAAATGCTTCCATTTTCCGAATATTCATTTCAGCACTTGCGTACAACAAATGATCAGATGCATCGCTTAGTAAGCGATGTTTGGGTAAGCCACGCTTACCCAAACATTTCATGACAGATTTGCACATTATTTACATCATAAGTTGCTTACAGTCAGGCGCAAAAGAATTTTTTAAATAAATTCCAAATGACAAAAAACAAATTGCATCGAATTCATGTTAATATCAACGACGTAATGCGTACAACAAATAGTTGATGATGGAAATCGTCAACAAGACGTTCAGCTGTTAGATGAAATTAATTTTAAGGGTTGGTAAAATTTTGAGATTAGTTAGTGTAGTATCAAAAAAAAAATAGGCTTAATGCTAATAATCATCGTCATGATAATCTCGATATCCGGTATGATGGACCATACTTTCCAAATGAATACATAATATTAATATCAGTAATATTTGTCCACTCTAAAACAGGCCAGTGTCTCTTAAAATGCACATCATTTCGCAACATAAATCGTATACGATGATCAACAAAATTAAATGAGCATCGCTTAATCGGGACAATGAAATCGTTCATCATCACAACCTGAGACTTGAGTTTCAGTTGCAAATGCACATAAGAAATGATTTTTCTTTAAATCTCGAATAATGCATTAATGAATCAAAAAGTGATTTGTTACCTCAAATTATGGTTGAGACAATAAATTGAGTAATTCTCCGTGAAACCATCGGAAGTGGATTATTCGAAGTGATAAACTGTAGGTCCAGAGAATTAGGCAATTTGGCAGAGTACTAAGGCGCCTACAAACACGTCAATAAATGTATGCATGGATTCATTTATAATTCAGATGATATGTCCCATAAATTCATACAAATATTGCCCAAGTCATTGCTTTAAAATTATATTACCACATACAGACCAAATGTGACGTATTATACAGGAATGATGAAGTACTTAATTGTGGTATAAAAAGTACTGCAGGGTGACTTGGTTTCCTTAGGCGGTGCAGAAATGATACGGCACTAATGACGATTGCAAATACCGATTAAAAATTGCGACTAACAAATTACACAGAGAATCACTGATGAATAGTTTAATTGTAATTGGACAAAATGATGGCAAAAAAAAAAACTGAACGAGGCAAAGTCGGCACAAATAAATTTTACAATCCAAAACATTGCCCGGATGCCCAATTGAAAGTAATTCACAACGGGTACCACATGTGAAAACGGTCAAATATGCGACTATGTCTCTTGATGTCAAGCTTAAACAGAACACACAGGTTCTGGATTACTTAAAGGAATTCTCAACTAACCGTTCGCAATAAATTGCTTATATATCGGTAAATTTTGAAGCCAATATGGATGGTATACAGTTCTGGGGTTGCACACCAAGAATTCGAATTCTAAAATGATACAGACGTTCCAACACAAAGTACGTAGGAGTATAGTTGATGTATATGCTCCACAAACAGGATCCGATAAATTCACAAAGATGGAATTTTGGGAACATTTGGAATCAGTTTCACAAGGTCTTCCATTAACTGAAACCAGGCTGATTATGGGTGATCTGAACAGACATGTTGGCAAGAAAAATCTAAATTTTAATGTTAATCATGGTAGCAATGTTTTTGGCAATAGTAATTCTCAGGGTGATGATATTTTGCAATTGGCAATGGCATATAACTTGGCGATACTAAACACTTACTTTGCACAAAAGTAGGAACACCTAATAACGTACAAAAATACTAGTAACTCATCACAAATTGATTTTATACTAAGTGATAGCCTACCCAGACCTGGTGAGCCTCTTACTTTAGAGCACAGATAGCTAGTAGCAAAAATCATTCTTAAAGAAACATTTAAAAATAAACGGCGTAAAGACATTGAAAAAACAAAGTAGTTTAATTTACATGTGGGAAAAGACCGTCTTATAACAACGCTTTCTACATACTTGAGTCACAATTTGCAAGATGATCGGGAGCCGGAGGTTATGTGGAATGACTTTGATATGCTTTGCATAGAGAAGTCAAAACAATACCTTGGTATGTCAAAAGGTTCTTTGCATAATGGAAAAGAAATTGGTGGGATACCGAGGTACACAAAAAATATCACGAGAAAAAAAACATTATACAAAACTTGGCAAAGAACTCGTTAAAATGACGATATAGAAATGTATAAAATAGCTAAACGAGAAGCACGAAGGGCGGGGGCTATTGCTAAATCTAAAGCCACAAATCATCTATATTATCTTCTTGAGTCTGGCGATCAAAATGAGATATACAAAATTGTTGCGCAAAGAAATGCTCCAGGCAAGGACATACATTCTATCAAATTCATAAAGGATGAGAGTGGAAATGTTTTGATTGCTGACAAAGAACTAAACAATATGTGGAAGCAATACTTCAATCAACGTTTGAATGCAGAATATCCTCATCAATGGATATCAGAATCAAATCCTATTTTGGGACCAGTCAAAGCGGTTATTCCAATGGTGATCGAAAATGCTGTGAAAAGGATGAAGCGATATAAGGCAGTTGGTCCAGATGACATCCCATCAGCTCTTTGGAAATATCTGAGTGATCTTGGATACCAATGGTTAGCAAATTTATTAACTTAGATCTTAAGCGGTGGTGAGATGCCAAATTCATGGAGACAAAGCTATCTCTTACCATTTTATAAAAAAAAAGGGAGATACACACACTTGCTCTAACTGCAGAGGAATCAAACTTACTTCACACAAATTAAAAATATGGGATAGAATTTTGGACACAAGACTCCGTGATCTAATTAATATCACAGAAAACTATTTCGTATTCGTGAAAGACAAACCAACAACTGATGCTAAACAAACACTTCGTATAGTGATTGAAAAATTCAGAGATAATAAAAAGGAACTACATAAGACATTTATAGATCTTGAGAAGGCATTTGATAGAGTACCTAGAGATCTCGTTTGGCAGACATTAAGATTGCAAACTGTTCCTGAACTATATATCTCTTCTATAAAAGATATGTATATGAATGCTAGCACTAGAATTCGAACAAATTGTGTAACATCTACCTCATTCAATGTAAACGTTGGTGTGCAGCAGGGTTCTGCATTAAGCCCTTTCACCTTTATAACTATTATGCAATTTCTGTCCGATTCAATACAGGATTCTCTTCCATGAACTACGCTTATTTGCAGATGACATATTGTTAATAAGTGAGAATCAAATTGAATTGGAATCCAAAATAAATTTGTGGAATTAGGTAATGGAGGCCAACGGACTACGTATCAGTTACTCTTAAACAGTGTACCTGTAATTTCCATTTAATAGTAATCATTCGATTCCCCAACAAGACACGATCATATTGAACGGTCATTCAATTCCCGTTACTGAAAAGTTCAAATATTTGGGATCACACTTATCACAACAAGCGGTAAAATCAATGATGTGTGGTTGGATCAAGTGGAGATGAGTGTCTGGAGTTTTTTGTGATCGAAAAATGCCACCAAAGATATAAGGGAATGTGTATGAAACTGTTGTTCGACTAACAATGACTTACGGTACTGAATGTTCGGCGCTGTAAAAAGGGATCATATGCAGAAACTACATACAACCGACATGAGAATGGTAAGAGGTAACATTGAAGGACAGAATTCATAACAACTATATTCGAGGCAGTTTAAAAGTTACTCCCATCATCAACATAATCACTCAAAGTTGATTAAGATGGTTCGGTCACGTAATGAGTAGACCAGAAACTTATTGCGTTAAAATGGGTTTGAATATTGAAAAAGATGTAAGGTATCGCGGTCGCCCACAAGCTACTTGGTTATCAGTTGTTCAAAATGATTTGAACAGATTGACAGAAACTTGTGGAGAAATAGATTGAGAAGTAGGAGGGCCGACCCTGAATACTGACAAAGGCAAAGATGAAGAAGAAGATGAAGATGAATAGTATAACTGATGGATAATATTTATAATGAGGTTTTTTCATAGGGATATAAAGTTCGAAAGCATTAGTGAAGAAATGAAAAATATATACCTTGAGGTATGCAATACGATTTGAGCGGCATTCAAATGCTGAGATGCGACATATGGTAGATAATACTGTGATAGATAGAAGACTATACAAAGAACACAAAGCCAATGGACCTGCTGAACTGACCAGAACTTGAAATAACAAATATATAATTAATTTAGTTTTATAATCATTGGACCTAACCGATGGGTAGCAATCCAGCAAAGGTGTAAAAATTAAGAATGGAAAAAAAAAAAAAAACCCAATAAAAGGACTAGTTTTCAAAATGCATTTTCCATGGCGTTCATATTGTACATTATGGTAATCTTGCCCAATTGAATAAAAATTCTAAATATTGGTAAAAAAAAAAAAAAACAAAACATAAATAATATAATAAATAAAATCCTTAAATATAAACACATTTAAGGACACTCAATTCATAATATTATATTATAATAAGCGGCCATTATTATTTTAAGCTTTTTAAGCTTATAAAAAGCTAGAAAGATGATGCATTTACATTTATCTATTTTCCCTTTGATTTAAGCTTTTTGGAAAGTAGAAAGCAGAGAAGTACTTTTTCATTTTTGCTTATTCGCCGTCAATATTATAAATTACGTGTGATGCAAATTTTTTGGCATTTTGTTTAGTGACATTCAATGTATTTGAAATTCTGGACGTATTTTTGGTAAAATAAATAAGAATTATTTTCTGGAATGCAAAAAAAATAATTTTAATGCAATCTGTTTGAAGAGAGATTGCTTTGGGATTCGTACATGTGAAATTATTTTGAAGACAAATGCTGAAATTTGATATGATTGAATTTTTCTCACTTGACATTGATTTCACATAGATATTATATATATATATATATTTGACCATAAAATAGTAATGAGACCCACAAGGAAGGGAAAATGGAATATAACAAAGAAATATTCTATGACGTTATGTTACATTCGATATATTCATTAATATCTTAATAATTTAAGATCTTTAGAAGTGTATTTTTATGAACATCTGAACACAATAAAATTGGACCATAAATAACCTTTTTCTTTCCTGGTAAAATATATTTTCTTAAAATTCATTTCTTAACAGTCACAAAGTACATGTTCTTGTATATTTTGTGCCTGGTTATCGTCATAATTATACAATATTTGGTCACATGTGTTTAGGAAATGTTAAATATAATTTAAAATTCCTTTGCATGTCATTATATTTAGGTATACAACAATAATTTAACACGTGCAGTACATAAGGATTCATATATATATATAAGGATAATATTGACTATGGACTGTATCATTTCTTAAAACAATAAATTATGGCAATTTATAATAGGGGTGAACTGGCAATCGTTTACATACTAAGCTACGAAATAAAAGAATGTTTTTTGAATTTTCATTCAAATTTAGAATAAGGACAATATACAGATTTACACCCATAACGACCAAAAAAAAAAGGTCATAACATTGGTCATCACATGTATACTAATTTGAATCCGATTTCGACACAATTACCAGTAAAAAAAACTACAACTAAATACCACTAAATTAGTAAAATATTAAAATTTTAATAAAAAAATTTATTCGGACACCTTTTTGAGGTTATGTTATGAATATATTCACCGAATTTCACAATTAATGTTTACACTAAATCAACATTTTCTTTCCAATCCATAAGTTTGCCAATAATTTGTATTTAATTTTTCACATAATTTTCTTTCCCTAATGTCTCTGTGGAAATTGTGGGTAGTCAGAAATAATAACAAAAAAATTAATCATGAACATCTTTTGTATTTTAGGGACTTTATTGGAATTTGGTAGCTAGTTGTATATATTCATATGCACTAGTGCAATGTAACGGTTAAGATGATGTAGAAATTTAAATAAATAAGCCACACATTCGGTACACGCAAACCCTGATCCACTCTGCAATATGATACCAATAACCAATGTATAGAAGGCCCATACGTGAGCCTCAACCATCTTGTCATACTCTCACAAATAATAACTTTTGATTTTCAAAAATAATGAATTTTTGAAGTTTTGTACATTTCCGGAGTTTTATCGTGTTTTTTTAGATTATCTGTTGTAGGCAGTGTATCTGCCTTATATGAATAAAATGCAAAAGGTATCGCCGCGTATTTTACCAGTTACATCATGTTTCTATCTCAAATCGTTTACGAGAAATTGAAGTTTTTGCTTTTAATGAAAACCGTTGGTACATTTCATTGGTTTTTGGATTTGTATCTAGCAAATAACTCGGAAACGGTTATAGATTGAGTTTTCGTGTCTGTTGATGAAATATGTAGAAATTCGTTCCGCATCTTTAGCAATTAAAAGCGATGATGCCATCATTGTAGTAGCAGGAGTTTTATCGTGTCTTTTAGACTATCTGTTGTAGCAGTGTATTTGCCTTATATGAATAAAATGCAAAAGGCATCGTCGCGTATTTTACCGGTTACATAATGTTTCTATTTCCAACCGTTTACGAGAAATTGAAGTTTTTGCTTTTAATGAAAACCGTTGGTACATTTCATAGATTTTTAAATTTGTATCACGAGATCATAACCTTTAGAAGATATATTTTATATAAAATGTAAATATCTCGGAAACGGTTATAAATAGAGTTTCCCTGTCTTAGGATGAAATATGTAGAAAGTCGTTCCGCATCTTTTACAATTAAAAGCAATGCTATCTGTTGTAGCCGTGTATATGGCTTATATGAATCAAATGCAATAGGCATCGCCATGTATTCTACCGTTTACAGCATGTTTCTATTTCCAATCGTTTACGAGAAATCGAAATTTTTGCTTTTGATGAAAACCGTTGATACATATCATCGGTTTATGGATTTGTATCAGGAGATCATAACCGTTAAAAGCTATATTTTATTTAAAATGCAAATATCTCGGAAACGGTTATAGATAAAGTTTTCGTGTCTGAGGATGAAATATGTAGAAAGTCGTTCCGCATCTTTTGCAATTAAAAGGGATGATGCCATCATTGTAATAGCAGGAGTTTTATCGTGAAAAAAAATGTGATTTCATGTTTTAGTTCGCGATTATAGACCAACATTATTACTATGTCTATAGCATACTAACCATTACATTTGATGTGGAATACCATATTCTAAAATGTCTGAGACACAGACAGAATACCTTCAGTTATTCAATTACAATGTTTTTCATAAGAGAGTTGGTTCAAAAGTGACAGGTTAATTGTACATCGCCACTGGCCATCATTTTGTGTATTTGATTTGGCTGATGCGAGTTTATAGAGGTTATCTCTTACTCAGTTATGTGGCCATGGCTTGGAGAATGGTATGGGTTATTTTTATACTCAAGTCGAGTAAAATTAAGAATTATAGACCATCATTAGTTTCTCATCCGCAATGTTGAAAGGTTCTTGAAAGCAACAAGGGGTAGGTTAGTGGGAATGGCGCGCTACATGTCGTGATGGGTATACAATTGAGTGATCTTTGAAGTACGCCAAATATACATTGTATCTCTATCATTTTACCAATTCTCCTTGTACTGCAGCAGAAGTCCTTATTCAAATTCGACCACCTTAATGTATATTATACTAAATCATAAATTGAATTTCCTAATGCACGCATTGTTCATCTAATTTTATCGAAAATGGATTTTTTTTTAATTTAACAATAAAATATTTGATTTATTAAAGGACATTTGAATTGGAATTTTACCTTTGCTAAATTAAAGAAATATTTTTAAAATACTCTTTCGTTATCAAAAGTAATTAAAATTTATAAATAATTATAAATTTTTCTTTGATTACTTAAGCATATATTTTAATTAGATATTAATTTAATGTACGCCTACACAAAAATTATGATCTCATGGTCGCTACCGGATGTGTATCAGTGTATGCTAAAATTTTATTTATAAATTTTATGCTTTCTCAGAAGATGTTAATAATTTTTGTTTATTGAAATTATTATCTGAATTGATCGTCTCCCATCGTCTTCTTTGCTATATAAACAATTATTTAGAAACCACTCTATTTTTTTATCGCAATTAATTCTAGGAAATTGCCTAATAAGATAATTTATTAGATACTTACATGGAATGGATAAAAAAAAATGATCGCATAGTTTTGTTCACACGTGTGTTCAAAATTTTATGTGCACAAAAGAATAATGTTGAATATATATTTATATATATATATCTGGCGTCAAGTAAATTTTAAATCATACAAGGTCAATTCGAACAGCGACAACAACAACAATAAAAACCTCAGCAACCTCATCAACCTCATCAACCTCACATCACAACAAACTACTGCCTTCCTTATCCAATCATAAAATGATACAATCACTGAAAGTTTCATATACTCCATTCAAACCGATTGTCTCAATATTTTTTTGGATATGACTTTTTCAGCCTTGTCTCAAAAGTGAATTATTACGGCCATCCACATCCCACATAATACTTCTAGCCAAGATCAATGTCAGGCATAAATTGAAAATCGATAACTATAAAATATTCAGATGTGACAGGTTCAACAATACCAATGGACGAAGAGGTGAAACTGCGATTCCCTCAAGAATTGACCTTGAAGGAGGAAAAAGTCAATCTATAACACACACTATACTCATTAGAATGTACTGTCATCTTATCAATGACGATGGCCACAAACTGCTATTCGTTTCGACTTATTTTCATGGCGCCAGCAGAAGTGTCATTAATTTTTCCGATTTAAGTGCCATTGTGGATTCCGCTGTCAATTTACACACAAAACTTGTTATGGAAAATGATTTTAATGGCATGCCATTCATTAATTGTAAAACACTAGTAATAATACCAATGGTACAATACTACATAATTGGTACTTTGGTGGCCCTTTTGCTGGATCGCTATCTCTCCTTATCTCTCTCGACCCATCATTTGTGAGACCATGTGCTGAAAGCTTTTCCCAATTTAAACCTCAGACGTGGTGGCTAACCTAAGTAAATAGTAAATTTTATTTCGAATCAGATCACACGGCAGTCATTTTAGACATTCGGGGTGTAAAATTACTCACACACCTGTGCTCATTTTAAAAATTCCAGACTATTGGCTAATAGATCAAGTGCAATTTTCTATTGACAGATGTATGACGAACAACAACATTGATAAATCATTAGAAATACTTCAGCATGGATTCACAGACATTGTGACAAGATTTATACCAGTCCGAAATATTAACATTCACAATATGACACCTTTGTCTTAATGAATGTTAGATATCATTAGACTGAAAACTCAATTTTAGATGACAACTTTATTGTGCAACTGCAAACAAAATTGACAACTATAAACAAATTAAGATCACAATAAAAACGAAATAATTTTTCATTTCAAAAATCACTGGCAGAACATTTGACCTAATCACAATGTTTATAACAATATGATGATAATGGACATATCTGCATCACTGACAACAGCACTCGGTTAGGCCGCATAACTGATGCTGAGGTCATTGCTAACAAGTTTGCTAAATACTAATAACAATGATCACACCGGTAATCAGCGTTTTACAATGTAAACCGAATGGTATCTAATCAATTTTCTGGTCACATGCGATAAACTCTTAGACTTCACTACAGACTGAACGGCAACTGATCTAAACATAAATGTGTTTTTTCGCTCTAAATTTTACCATTACAAATATTACGACTACCACCTTTTTAATCTTCTTCTTCTTCCTTGCCTTTTTTCTTATTCAGGGTCGGCCCTGCTACTTCTCAATCTATTTCTCGACAAGTTTCTGTCAATCTGATCAAGTCATTTTGAACAATTGATAACCAAGTAGCATGTGAGCGACCGCGTTTACTTACATCTTTTCCAATATTCAAAGTCAATTTAACGCAATAAATTTCTGGTCTACTTATTACGTGACCGAACCATCTTAATTTACTTTGAGTGATTATGTTGATGATGGGCGTAACTTTTAAACTGCTTCAAATATAGTTGTTCTGAATTCTGTCCTTTAATGTTACACCGGATGACCATTTTAACATTCTCATCTCGGTTGTATGCAGTTTCTACAGCCCAACATTCAGAACCGTAAATCATTGCTGGTCGAACAACAGTTTCATATTACTTCCCTTTTATCTTTGGTGCCATTTTTTGATCACATAAAATTCCCAGACACTGATCTCCATTTGATCCAATCGCACTTTATTCGATGTTGAATATCATCATCGATTTTACTCCGCTTGTTGTGATAAGTGATCCTAAATATTTGAACTTTTCAGTAACGGGAATTGGATGACCGTTCAATTTGATCGTGCCTTGTTGTGGAGTCGAATGATTACCATTAAACGGAAAATACATATACACTGTACTGATACGTAGTACGTTGGCCTCCGATACCGAATTCGACAAATTTATTTTTTTGATTCCAATTCAATTTGATTCTCACATATTAACATTATGTCATCTGCAAATAACCGTAGTCCATGGAAGAGGATCCTGCATTATATCAGTCAGAAATTACATAATAGTTATAAAGGTGAATGGGCTTAATGCAGAACCCTGCTGCACACCAACGTTTACATTGAATGAGGTAGATGTTTCACAATTTGTTCGGATTCTAGTGCTAGCATTCATTTACATATCTTTGATAGTAGAGATGTATAGTTCAGGAACAATTTGAGATCATAATTCCTGCCAAACGATATCTCCAGGTATTCTACCACCTTTTCAATAACAAACGAATTTAGACTAATCATAAATTCTTCAAATAATAATACAACAAAAGGTCCAGATGACAATTTGAACCGAATAATTAAGAAATCATCAAAAAATCCATACGTCCCTAAATCATGGAAAATGACAACCATAATACTAATATTGAAACTAGGAAAAAATCTCACATTGATCCTATAATTACCAATTTCACTCCTCACTCGGCTCTATCAAGTTCGATCGCAATAATAGCAAAAATGCACGAATTGCACTTTGAATTACTTCATCATCCATCGTTTTCTCTGGATCTGGCTACCAGTGACAACTCGTTGTTTGCAGACCTAAACAGATCACTCCAGTGACACTGTTAATTTGTCAATTATGTATAATTTCAAATAAAGTATGCGAGTTTTGTGCCCATGAAATTTGGTGCCCATATAGTGTTTGTCAACTGTTTATTTAATTTATTATTAATTATATATTTTATTGAATATGAATTTAATAAAAAGCCTATGCAATGTTCTCATGGTTTCTACCGGATGTGCAATTCTACGTAACTCTAGAAATACATATTCAAATTTTTAAATGACAATATACTCTATAAACCAAGGATGGACAATTGAGGATGTAAATCTCAACATAAATGACATAATAAAGTAGCATTTTAAATTCATTACAAATTACCTTTGCCATAGTTCCTAGTTGCAATTTCTGCAAATTTTTGTAATCGTTACACAATTGCGAAAATACTCCATTGATACATGCCCAAATTTATTTGCAACAGGTTTGCATGTATGATAATCATTTTTGAATGGTATAAAGGAGAGGCAATTCTCAGAAATGTTACCGCCAATTTCAATTAATTTGGCATTTTTCTCTTTTGCTTTTTTGTTGTTTTGTATCCACACAATCAAAACGAATGTATATAGAAATGGCGTAGAATGAACCTATTTTAGCTACAAAAGGGTGAAAAAAAAACTGTTTTTCTTTTTACCCTTTTCTGTAGTTATATATAATTGACGAAGGGTATAAATATATATATGTGTATACTTCTGCTTAGCTGCAATAAAACTCCCATCATTTAATATTAATGTATATATCAGTCTATTCTTTGAGAACGATTACAATGAGACTTGATGCTAAAGTTCCTCATATATGCAAAGTTGGTTTTGTTCAGTGTTATAAATCAGATCATTTCTAGGGTTGACCTGCCGATGGTAATGGATCAGTAGTCCGCTATTATTGTACAATTCCCCAGTGCATTCTAAATAGTATCTAAACAATTATTGGATATTTAATTTTGTGATTGATGGGTGTTCTCCGTACATAATCGAGATTTTCTTCCAAACCTTTAAAAATAGACTCTGTACAGAGATTTTGTTGCCATTTATTAATCTATTAATATTTCTGGGGACAAACTAATTGCTCAATTAATTGAAAATACCCACAGATTGGACAACTAGTATAACAAATACCAATATTTAAGAAGATCAGTAAAACAGATCCGAGAAACTATCGTGTTATCACTTTTTATTAAGTGGTGTTCAGAAACTAACTCTTCTCGATAGAAGAAAAAAGTTGTGTTCCGTGCGTAAGAGAAACTTGATTTTCGGGATTTTCATCAAAATTATTTGGTTGTTCTGTGAAAATAATGTGTTTTTGAGGTTAAGCACAATTTTCTGAACAAAATAAGAAAAAAATGGTTGGAAAATTTCGGAAATTGTCGGAAAATTCAACTTCTATATGTGACTAGATAGAGCAGCAACATTTTTTATGGTCAACCGGCATAACTTCTAGAGCTTCCCATACATTCAGGTCTCTAGCACATCCGGTTTAGGAGATATGTGTTCAAAATTCGACGAAAAATGGCCGAGTTAGAGCGAATTTTCCGATTTTTTAAAAATGATACAAAGTCAATTTTAACAGACTGTATCTCGTAAAGTGTAGAACATAGAATTTTAATTTGTACTTCGAAAATTAGTTATGATGGTCAGGATAAATGCGTTTTGAGGAATCTGGAAAATTCTGATGGGAAGTCAGAAAATTGCCATTTGAAATATGTGAAAAATTGTGTAATTTGCAAATTTGGGAAATCTTAGGGAATTTTTCACAAAATAACGTCTTTTATATTTTTGCAATATACAGTGTGGCCTTGATGATCCAGGATCGTAAAGAAAGTTTGACGAAAATTTAGCTTTTTATTTTTAAATTAGCTTTTACAATGTCTCTGTAAATCACTTTGAAAATTTTCCCCATTTATTACCGCTAAAGTACAATAGATATTCAAATTCTAAAATTAATATTTTAAAGATCAGTCAGTCAGTCAGTCAGGACTATTAGTGGTAAAAATCTAAATGAGATATCTTTCAATCATTTACGGAGTTATGGACATTTGAAAGTGCAAAAAATGACCTCCGGAAAATAAATCCGCGAAACGGAAAAAGGTCGACAGGCTTCTATTCAAGGGCTGCATGTGTGCAAAACCCAATCGGAACATGTTTTCTTTTTGAATCCAATAGTTACCCCTTTGTCTTTTTCAGATGTCAAATCAAGAACAATTCTTCCATGAGCAAGTTTTCCTTTCTTGTGTTGTTTGTACTAAAGAGACACATACAACAACACAACACTAGAATTGGACGACTTGCAATTTATTTATTCTGATGATGCACTACTTTAATTGCTGCACTGAAAATTGCATAAAACATAATTTCAATTTTTGACAATAAATTGCAAATTACCTTTCTTTTTACATACAAAAAAAAAAAAATAATTTTGCAAGCAAAAAATAAGAAACTTTGCTTATTGGAAAATAGAAAAAGAGGGACTTGTTTTTCAGAGTTTTCATATAGAGGTTTTCCCTAAAAACAAAATGTTTTTGAGTTGAGTAGAATTTTCCGAACAAAATAAGAAAAAAATTATATTCTGTGTTTTTTTTTAATATGGTGCCGACCCGGATTTGACAATCTGTAAGTAGCAAACGGTTTAACATAGAATTTTTATGTGTTCACCAAAAGTTAGGCAAGATGGACTGGAAAAAATCGGTTTCTGGGAATGGGAAAAATTCATTGGGAAAGTTGCAAAATTGCCATTTGTAATATTTGAAAAATTATGTGATTTGTAAATTGAGAATTCTTAAGGAAATTTTTATAAAATTACTTCTCTTATATTTTTGCAATATACACTGATGAAACCTTGCCGATCCTGGACCGTAAAGAAAGTATCGGAAAATTTAGGTTAAATTTAAATCAACCCATTTGGTTATTCTTTCCCTTAAAAACTATCATTTTAAAACAGCAACCAATTTCGTCAGATGCCAATATCCATTGTTATAATTCAAATCTTATCGGTTTTCCACAAATATCATCAAGTGGTGTCCATAATATCTTCCCATTTGTACGTCAGTTGATGTTTTTTTGGGGTAAAAAGATGCCAGATTTTATAATACTTGCTTGCAGTTCATCGAATTTTAAAAAATTCTGTCAAGATTATTAGGATCTATGTTTTTATTACTTTCAAAGTGAAAATTTTTTACGATCCATTTCTCTATCAATATCTTCATCTTCTGACCAACAAAAGTATTTTGTTCAGAAGACTATTGTAATTGGTATATTATTTCTAAAAAATTTAACTGAGCAGCCATATATTTTGATTTCATCTACTATTTAAGACAGACAATATAATTTCGGTAGCCACTGCGGTCGTACTGCAATTCTAGTCAAAAAATAAACTTGACGCTGTATCTCCGACGCAAATCGACATCATTAAAATGTATTGTCGTCTCTTATCGAAGCTCGAGAATGAATGAAAAATACTATTTGTCTCAACTTATTGTTCCAAGCACCAACAGAAACGCTATCAATGTCACCAATCTAAATATCACATCCTTAATATTCGAGGTAAACTTTCGAATGCATCAACTCCCATCACAACAAAAAAACAAAAAAAAAACGTACGATTGGGTGAATCTATGGTCAATGGATATATTTTGCCTTACTCAATATTGGCCTTTAGTTTTCACTTCGGTCTATTCTGTCTCCACTTTCAATGGCTTCACGAAAAATTACTCAGCTTAATGTCTCGCCATTGAAGGCTACGAATAATTTCTTGATACAATTCTGCAATATACGAGGTTTAAAGAAAAATCTTTTCATGGTATATGCACACTTGCGTGCGAAATGATGTGCATTTTTTTTTTTAGAGACAGTCTGTTTTAGAGCGAACAAATATTCCTGAATTTAATATTATGTGGATTAAAATCCATTTGAAAATTCACATAATATATTTCTGTGTCATATACTTCTTCTTCTATCTGGCTCTACAACCCCGGCAGGCTCTTGACCTTCTCCAACATACTTCTCCAACCAGACATATCTGCAGCTAACAATCTCCAGCATCGAACCTGAAGAAACTTTAAATCGTTTATTACTGCATCTTCCCACCTGGACTTTGGCCTCCCCGCTCTTCTCCGCCCTCCAGGATTACCATTTAGTAGCTTATTTGGGACACGTCCCTCAGTCATACGTTGCACACGTCCAAACCATCTTAGCCTACCAATCTTGATCGTTTTGACAATATTTGGCCCACCATACAATCTATCTAATTCGAAATTATATCTTCGTCTCCATATACCTTGATCTTTTATAGGGCCAAAAATGCCACG
>JANSTX010015453.1:0-17371 GCA_027564355.1 Penthetria funebris
CTTAACCAGAGGTTGAAAAGACTATTTGGGTCAAACTGGCCTTGGTCGTTAAAGAAAAAATAATAATAATAATAATACATCTTTATAAACGAGTGGTTGCGCATAGAATAGGTGCGTTCTTTTGCGAAAATATTTTTATCCCGTTTCCATAGTTGACGGATATATTCCAAAATATATTTTTTTTATTAAATTGAATTTATTTATAAGAAAAGAGAATATATATATAAAAGCGGGAACGAGAATTTCCATACAAATTTAACAGATAGCGAAATTTTCGTTTGCATTCCGTTGAAGTAGTTGTACTCAGCTTACTCAGCATTTCGTAGCGAAAATAATGTCTTGTCCATTTTTTTCGAGAGACAATTCGACAGATTTTTTTTTAGTATTCAGTATTTAAAATTAATTATTTATATTATTAACTGTCAAAGGAATATGAAAGTATTTATGAATCGAAATTATATTAATAAGTAATATTTTAAAAACGCATACATAGTGACAACATAGTCTCCAATGTATTTCAATGTGGTGCGTGCATTCGATAACTTAACACAGTGGTAAACCCACCCCAGTAAATTAATTGAATGACACATTTGGAGAAATGTCAATTTTAATAAAAAATAGACGCTGTTATATTGCTGTATGCTTACATTAATATGTTTTGGATGAAAATGCCGCGAATTATTGAATGTTGATGGCTTTTCGTTTATAGGAATTCTTTAATGCAATATTTTTTGCATATTTAATAGATATAATTAAAAAAAATAATGCTCAATGTGATAATTAATCAAATCCCTAACTCATAAGTGACTATAAATTTAAAATGTGAATCAGGAAAGTTATTATCTAGAATAAAATTAGCACAGGTGGTGACGGCCATAATCGATTCTGTAAGTACAATAATTGAAATAAATTTATATTGTAAATTGCTTTTGGTCAACGATAGTATTGCATTTACTTTAACAATTTGTCTAGTGGATTGAGAGGATAATTAATAATCATCAACATCATATGAACCTTTACGCCTCGAGGGCGCATAGAACGACACTACGATGTTAATTTGCGGTTTCTAATATGCATGTAACATCAAATGTAAACTCAAATAACTATAATTGAAATTTGCAACTGGAAAATATAGGGTCAATCATAATTATCCCATTATACATTTGAATATTTCAGTAGAGTGGTGCATAAATCCCCAGCTACCTAGTTTGTTGTTGAGTTGTTTTTTCAACCAGTCGCCAAACAAGACAATAATACGATCACACACCTGGTTGTCAAACACGATAGATAGATACCATATTCTTTACCCAGATCACATATCCAAAATTTGCACAAATTGGTATTAAACGAAATGAAACAGAATTAGATTTAAAACATTGTTTAGTAGTATTTAATAACATTTTCTAACATGTGACCATAGAGATATAATATAGTGTCACATGCATAGGTGACTAATGTCAATATTACGCTATAAACTTTATTATTTTAAATTTTACGTGAGCTCATGCTTTCACACGTATATGTAGTATGTTTCTAGCATCACTATGTATTTACCAGACTAGTATTATCCATTTTTTGCGACTTTTACTACTTCTTTTTCTGCTTCCTTAACATATTCCGTATTCAGGGTCATTCCTTTTGCTTACTAATCTATTTTTTCACCAGTTTATGTCTCGTGTAGCTTCACACTCTGTATTTAATCTATTGTAATCATTTTGAACCACCAATAACCAAGTATAACAATATTTAATTTCAGTCTAATGCTGTGAGTTTCCTGTCTACTCATTACGTGACCGTACCATCTCAATCTATCAGTTGATTAATACCATTTTTAAACTATCTCAAATATAATTTTTTATAATTCTGTTATTTATTAATGTTACTTCGGATGACCATATCTATATTCTCGTCTTGGTTGTGTATTATTCTGCATATGGTTTCTTTTAACAGCCCAACACTCAGAACCGTAAACCATTGCTAGTTTCCTTGTGGTAACATTTTTCGATGCCATAAAACCACGAACACTATGCTCTACTTTGATCAAATCGCACTTCGATCTTGAATATCATCATTGATTTTATTGTTGCTGTGCTAACTGCTCCCAAACATTGAAATTTTTCAGTAACGGAAAGTGGATATAATAATAATAATGATTGTGTTTTGCATAGGAATCGCTGAATTTCCATTAAATGGTATAAACTCGTCAATTCAGTTTTATTGCGGCTGATACGTAGTCCGTTCGCATCCATTACCGAATTCTATTAACTATTGATTTTATTTTCCATTTCAATTTGGTTCTCACTTATTAATACTTTGTCATCTGCAAATAACATTGCAATAATAAGATTGATGGACTTAATGCAGAACCCTGATGCACACTAAAGTTTACATTGAATGAGTTATATGTTCCAAAATTTGTTCGGTTGCAAGTGCTAGAATGTATATGCATATATGTTTGATAGCAAAGATATATAGTTTAGGAACAGTTGTAGATTTTAATGCTTGCCAAAAAGTTCTCTATCAAATACCTTTTCATGATTTATGAATGACCTTCACTTATTATCTCTATACTTTTTAATCATTATACAAAGTTTGATTGCTTTGTAGTTTGAACAATTCTTGCTTCTTTTTATAAATTGATAAGAGATAGCTTCGTCTTCATGGGGTCGTTCCAGAAGCTTCCACTTATTATTTAATTCGTTGTCAGTAATCAAAACATTTTCGGTTTCATCTTTTATATATTTGACGGCATGTATTATATGTTTTTACTTTCAGCGTTCCTTTGTATGGAAATCTAGATTTTGTTGCCAAATTCAATAAGTGCTGTTATACTGAATGTTTTCTTCCTTCCGATATTATTCTGAACTCGGTATTCGACCACTAAGTTCAGTTTTCAATATGCAAAAATCGTTTGGAAAAACCAATATATTGCTTTGACTTCTCTTTGCGAACTGTTTCGAAGTCATTCCATATAGTCTCCGGTTCGTGTTTATTACCATGTCCAATGTTTTTGGCCGTGTATCCCTTTCATTTTGTTTCTTGTATACAAATTAGTTGGATTTTTTTTCCTACTTCCACTTTGTTGCTATGTCCAATCAAGTAATAAATAATGAATAATTTTAATTCTCTAATTTTCATGTTATTTGGATTTTTTGTTCGATTTGAACATTCGTGTCATATTTCCAGCATCTTGCTCTTGTAATTGCTATGGCATCTACATAAATCAATATAGTCGGGGTGATCTTGTCGTCGAAACTTACCTCCGGTAATTCTATCACTCTTGCTTAGATTTCCTTCATAACTACACTAACACAAGGAAATATTGAAGGGCCTAGAAATGGCGGGGTTGATGAGGAGGATATTGCGGGTAACATTCTCATTTTCACATAATCCCGACGTCCCATGGGTAACCCATAGCTGCACATATTTTTATATGTTGCCTACAAATTCTTTCGTTAATTTCATATTTACCTATCATCGAATGGGAACAGTAATAGCTTAGACTATTGCTTTGGTAATGGTGGTGTACAATTGCCATGTGTGGTGATTTTCATTAGCTCTAGACATCCTCCAATAGTGTGAATGCTGTTGAACGTAATTCTTAATACTTTTTGCTTTTACTGTATAATTTAATATATGTTGATAGTACTCAATTGTCGCCTTTTAGTCAACTACACATTATGAAAAAGATATAATTCTCAAATAAAAATACATATATATTTTATTATTAACTTTTCATATCATAATCAATAATTGTGTTTATAAAAGAACTATAGATTTAAATTTGATCGTATCTTTGATTTTTTTGATGGTGATGATGATGATGTAGCTGAATTATTAGAAACTGTATTCATATCTTGATCTAATTCATTTTCAGTTGTACTATCATCATTATCATTATCTTCATAAACTAATTTAACATTCGGTTTAACTTGAAATTTCCTAGAAAAAAGAAACAAAATAATTATAACGACCTGTTAGCAAATGTGTAATAAAACAATATTTATTTTAAATATATTCTCAGTTAATTGCAAATCATTTATTGATATATACATAAAATTGTGAGGAGAAAATTGCAAAATTTAAATTTAAACAAACAATACAATATTTGACAAATACAGTTAATTGTTGTGAATATTTATATTTAGTATTTTGATATCACTCGATGCCTATAAATTGCGTTTGCATTTTTTTTTGTATCGATGATTGTATGTATAAAGTATATCAAGTACTTTGAAACAATACCAGTGATAAACGGATACATTTTTTTAAATATTTAAATATCCTACCACACATCATAATTGAATTATCGTATAATCGTGTTTCCGGTGGCTTAAGAACTTAAGAACAAGCAAACTCTTGATGTTTGTCGTTCACTCCAATACACAACCCCCCGTTAACTGTGTCACTTATCTCTACTTTAACATACCTTAAACCAGCATTTGCTCTATTAGTTCGTTTTGTAATACGTTTATTTGGTGAATTTATTAGATTTTCAGTCGTTAGACTATTTTTCTTCATTGTACTATATAATAATATGGTAAATGGTAAATATTATTTCTAAAAATTACATTAATTTACATAACATTTGAAAAAAAAAAAATTCTAATTACTGAATATCATCTATTGATTTTTTCTGTTCACAAAATAATTCAATTCCACACAAACCTTCCAAACGATCTAATTGTGTTAAATCTGTCACTAGATTTATAAAACTTAAATCTAAATTTGGTGTATCAAATTTTTTATTAAATACTTCTTCATTAAATGGTATTGTTTCTACATGTGCTAAACAAAATAGAAAAAAAATACATATTGAGACTTTTTTAAAAAAAAAACATCATAAAATTTACTTCGGAATAAAATTGCAGATTCTTTTTTGTATTGTTCAATTTCGATATCTTTTTTTCTAATACATTCTTTCAGTGCGTCTTGTTGTTTTGCCGATTTTATTAAGGAAACTAACAGTGATTTTGTAATTTCATTAAAAAACTATAAATTATAAATTACTTAAAATAAATAATTTTATATAATAATATAATAAAACCCTTTACAATATCTTGTGAACATAATTCTAAATTCCAATAGAATTTAAATGGAACATCAGAAATATAATATTTCGTTTGTAATTTTCTACATTCACTATTTGAACTATTTGTTGATTCAATGAATTGATAATCTTTGGAAAGACGTACAATTATTTCAAGAATTAAATTGTCTTCATTTTCAATTAATGGATTCTCATTCTAAAACGATAAATTGAAAAAAATAACAATGTAATATAAACAATGTAATAGATAAAATATGAACGTCAGCATAATATAATGAAATTAGGTCATGACATTGCACTCGGATCGGATGAGAACATATTGATGACTTTTGACTTACGAAAACGGACACGATACTGGAACGGTAGAACAATGCTTGAAACAACGAAATTGGTTGAACCACGATTTAAAGAGGTACAAACAAGATATTCTTGGTTTGAGTCAGATTCGACGGAGGGGAAACGAAGAAAAGACACAAGCAAAAGTCTTGTAAAATCTCTTTGGAGTCACATGGCGAAGAATATTTTTTAATACGCAATACGCTGCAAATTCTTACAATATGAGGAAAACTTACAGTCTGGCAAGTAAACTAACTTGACAGTGCTTTTAAATAAAACATCCAATATAATCTAGAGACGGTTTGCTAATTTCAAATTAGGTTCAGCAAGGCTTTTATATTAACACCATGATCAAGGTTTATACTGAGCAACAATGTATCAGATGGGTAGTCTAACCGGTCACCTTGAACATCTCGACTTTTGCTGACGATGTTCATAGTAATGAAGATGGTGATGATAAGATACACTCAGATAGCTTACTTATTTAAATTCTGTGAAATCATGTGTAAGAAAATGTAATTAGCTAACATAAATATATCGGTTATTTATAATTAATAATTGCTTAAAAGCAAAATGCACATAAAACAAATTATTTTTTTTTTTGAAATTACAACATTTTGTAATCGTTTATTATTACATTAATTATGTTACGCAGCCCAAACAACCTTGAAATTATTTATTTATTTTATTTTCATTGAAATCGAAATTTTGCAATGAATTAGAGCGTCCTTGACCTAAAAGTGTGCTTATTATCTTTTTGTTGTTTTAATAGATATCAAATCAATTAGTTGGATAAATGATAACATAATGTTTAAGAATTATTTCAATGTTCCTAAAGGTCAGAATTAGCAAATTAATTATCGTTGCAAATATTTTCAATGCAAAAAAAGTTGTAAAGGTAGTAAGTTACAAAAAAAAAAAAAAAAAAGAAAAGAAAAATCAACAAAAATTACCTTGGCTCTTGACAGTGCATTACATACATTAATTTCCTCTTTCCACATTACTTTAAAATCACTAACAGAACAAGCTATTAAATTATCACTTAAATTTACACATTTAATTAAATATAATTTAGAATTAATTGAAATTGTTTTCCAAAAAGAAGACATAATTCTGATAAAATAACTTTATTTGTTTACATGCCAAATTACTGTTTTTATATGGCGGCGGTCGACTTGTCAATGATCGTGCACACATTATCGATAAAACAGATTTCCGTATAGTTTATTCTATGGTCACTGTAAAATTAATTGTCGTTGGTGTTGCAAATTGTCAAAAAATTGACATTCTACTCGATTTCTTGTGATTGTAAGTTTTGTAAAATTTTTATTAAAGTGAAATCAAAAGTTTTTAAAAAATGGCTCAAGTATTAAATTATTGTTTAAAACGATACTTAAGTACATCAGCCAAAAGATTTGCTGTTGAAGGACCATCAGCAACTGCTGGACATGGAGGTAAATATAGATTTTATTTTATTATTATTTTTTATCGTTGTATGGAGTACATACTAAAGAAAGTTACATAATTTTTTCATATTGAAAATTTTCATTTATTTGCAGAGAATTCATAAAATATGAATATATTTATTGTTTTATACATAATATTTTATATTATTAATATAATGAAATTATAGTTCTTTAAGGTAATTAATCACAATGCCTGTTATTGCATTGTGGTCTATATTATGTTATGTCTTCAAATTGTTCAGATTTACTTGAGTTATGTCTATGAAGTTTGTGTTAAAAAATCGTATGTTTTTACGGTGAGACTTCTTTAATTATGGTTACTATTGTTAAAGATATAATAAAATATCAAGTTCTTTTACCTCGGCAAAGGTGTTATACTTTAGTAGGCCATTATTCGACGTACTCAAATATGTTTAACTTTATTGTACGTAAACATCTGAAAATATGTTTAATTTATGTAAACTCGTGAATGCTTATTTGATATTATTAATTATATGACAACATTTTCGTATATATAACACAAACAGGACTATAAACTTAACCGGTATTAATATTGTATTTATGGACAGCCTTTCAATTGAACCGATTTACAATTAGATTATGAGAATAAATCTATTTGAATATCTTGAAATTTTCGACGATTGTCATACTGTATTCTTCCTTTTGTATACGAAAGAACGTGACATCTGTTTAATCCCATTGCCATTTAGTTTGCCGCTTAGCTTTCGAAATGTATCTTCATTACATTTTATACAAGTAAATAACTCGTTACAATTTCACCTTAATCGGCTGATTAGATCCCTATTTGAGACCAAACAGTTTAGTGTTTATATTTATCATAATCCCGTCCAAGACAATCAGGAACAATATTGATGATCAATAAGTTGTCGGCGACGCAAAACTCAACATTGTGAATCACACTAGAGTTCACAGATCATTTTCATCAATTTCAGCAGTATTCCAAAAATTTATGGTATTTTCCGCATTATATCATGATCATATGCACTGATGTTTGCCATTTAATCGACTGTTGAACCATATTTATTAGTGACATGATCTGTGCAAGACTTACCAGCTCCGAAACCCGTCTATTCATTTCAAATAGTCGAAAACAGAATCGATTCTACCGTGCACAATAATTTTGTTTATAGTATTGAAAACGCGGTCATAATATGTTTTCATATATACTTAATTTACCCGTTTTCAATAAATTGATTATTAGCAGATTTTTCCATTCAGTTGGAATATTATCAGACTAACAATTCACGTTTGATTGTCCACAGCAGTGATACGACCCATCCTAATGTACGGTGTACTGGTCTGATGGCCGACGTTAGACAGAGGCTGCAACAGAACTAGAATGGAGCGGGTGCACGGGTGCAGAGATGCGCTATCAGAGGTATTACGGGGACGCTAAAAACGATGCCCACGGAGTCGCTCAACTCTTTTTTGTGCCTGCTTCCTGTGCACTGTTACTCTAAATTGACGGCCTCACGTAGTGCCGTAAGACCGAGAGACATATTGCGCCTCTTACCTCATGAAATTATGGCACATGGTACTGACTATTGCCTAACAAAAGATTCGCTACCAAATATCCCACACGTGCGGAGTGGAAGTACGAAAACCCCTTGGATGGTTTCGATACCATCATTTTCACCGACGGTTCCAAGATGGCAGCCGGGGTTGGTGCTAGGGTATTCTCAGACACTCTTTGCGTGACAGAATCCTATAGGCTTCCAAACAATTCAAGCGTATTCCAAGCGTAAGTGTCTGGAAGGTATGTGCCTTCTTGTTGTCTGCTTCGATTCCCGTACAACGAGTGGCGATAGCCACAGATAGTATGGCCACCATTATGTCACTTACCTCGTCGGTCTGCAAATCGAAACTGGTTGAGAAATGCTTCCTCGCATTGATGGAGGCAAGTGACGCGACCGAAATTACACTGTTATGGGTTCCTGGCCACTGGGACATTGCAGAAAATGAGAGGGCAAGGCCCGGGTCTTGATATATCACTGGCGGAGCAAGTTTCTCTGCCACTCAGCGAACTAAACAAACTAGCTTATACTATATGAGACTGGCCAATGCTGGGTGGAAAGGGCTACCTACATGCAGATTATCTAGGATTACTTCGCACGAGTTTGGGCAGAGTAAAACGGAAGAACTCCTACGATTATCACATCGAGATGAGACCATGCGTCAAGATTGGGTATCCCTTTCAATTCTTTTTGTCGCAGTTGCGGCGATGTAGATGAAAGTGAAACTACAGAACACCTTCAATGCAAATGCCCAGCACTTTCTCAGCAGAGATATAGGCTGCTGGGTAGGTATATACTTCATAATCTATCGGAAATTGCAACTATAAGGCCAAGAGATCTGGTGGCTTTTCTAAACGCCACGAGATGGATTTAATGTGCATGTCTGCAAGAATCAACCGGGTTTCCTCGATGGTATCTAAACGGCACCTACGTGCTAATTGGGATCCTTCGAAGGCTTAGTCGCATCCGCCACTGCTAACTAACCAACCAACAATTCACGTATAAGAATCCTGAACTTTAACTTCGAACCTATTCAACAACACATTATTAACTATACCTATTTGATGAGTCTAATTAATGATTTTATAGCAAGTTGTGCCCAATCTGTAATGTTTTCACAAAAAAAAATAAACATTATACGCTCTTACCAATTGTGTTCACTGTCTCGGCGAATATCTACAAATATTTACCGGTCCTGCTCATTGTGTCTTTATCACCTTCTTTTTAGGGATGATTCATTCAATAACTAACGTGTTTTGTCAATTCACTGTCTCGGCGAATATTTACACATATTTACCGGTCCTGCTTATTGTGTCTATATCACCTTCATTTTTTGGGATGAAATAAAATAATCATGTTGTAACTTGACGAAAGTTATTATTTACAAAGATAAAAAATTATAATCTGTCTTTAATTAGGCATTGTAGGTTAATATAATCTCTGTCGACATTACAGATAAAAAATAAGAGCATTTTCTACTAAATTGTAAAAAAAAATGGGTTTCTGTTGTGCAAATTTGGTAAAATCCAAGTTTATTTGTGTATTCTTTTGTGTATGGAATACTTTTCACACACTTAAAAAAAAAATTATTTATTAATGTTCCCTTTATTGTAGTAAACACGGATTTTGTTTTCAGCAGCATAAACGATATTTGATTTACGAAGTGCATAATCATTTATGGTGCTTATCATAATATTAACCTTTTCCTGTGACTTTGAAATTTACAGATTAGATAGTTAAAACACCATGTTTCTCCGACACGGGTTGGTTCTGATGCTACATAAAAATTATATAGCTCATCTACATTTGATCCGATATTGCTGAATCAGACGGTATAGTCTAACTTGGAAGTGAAAGTCTGGGAAGCATTTCCATTGCAACAATTACGTAGGTTTCTCATAAGTATTGTTATTTAGTTGTTTTTTTATTTTATTTTGCAATATTTTCAATTTTATTTTATTAAACGCAATGGTGGTAATCCATTAATTTATTTCGGTAAAATGAAATTGTTATTTTGCATTAATAGACTACACTTATTTCATTCTTTGTTACAGGCGGTGGCTATAAATTATGGAAACGTTTATCATTTTTCGTTGCAGTTCCAGCAGTTGGATTGTGTATGTTGAATGCTTATTTAGGACATCAAGAAGCTCATCATCATCCACGTCCTGAATTCGTAAAATATGAACATGTACGTATTCGTAATAAACGTTTTCCATGGGGTGATGGTAACAAATCTCTTTTCCATAATCCTCGTGTAAATGCATTACCTGATGGATACGAAGATGAAGCACATCATTAGATAATTTATTTTTGTTTTAAATGTATTTTATTTGAGTAATGGGTTAATTAGTTGGCAGATAAACCAATTTAATTTGTAATTTTGAAATATTAATAATTAATAAAAATATTAAACACGTATGTTAAATGGTATTTAATTAATCAAAATAAATAATTGCAAAAATTAAAGTTACGATTGTATAACACAACAAAGTTCTCATTTGGTTAATTAAATGGATAAATGGACAATTCATATAAACGTGTCATGTATGTACCTTTGTTGGTAGACTGTGTTCTTAGTTATGGAGTATAGTTTCATTGTGCAGTGTATAACTCATAGCAAAAAACCAAAAGAAAAGGTGTTTCTAAAATACCATACTTTGGCATAACAATAATAAACATTGAAAAACTCTTTGAACTACACAATTTCATGTACATGTCAAAGAAACAGCTTGAACACCATATAGAATTTGAGATCATTGTACAGCTAGTACATTTTGAGATTATATTACATTGAAAAATTTTTCACGATTATATTCAGTAAATGTAAGAAGAAAAGGTTTTTAAAAATAATCAGAAAATAATGAAGGTGACAGTAAAATACATCAATAGGCAACATCAAAATACTTAGATTACCACTTTGTCAGCTATATAAATTAATATGTATCTCTGTATCTCTATATAATATGGGACCAAGCGGGCTTTGCTCCGTCTTGACCAATATTATGCTTTAGTCCATATGCTAATTTGGAACAGATGGGTATAAAAGGAAAATAGACAAATGTTTGAGTAATAGTTTTTTATTCTTCGTGAATTTGTTCAATGTTATAGACTAGAGTGGTGTAATTAGTGATGTGTCTATATTCGCTCCTAGGTCTTCTGCATCCACTTATTAAACGATAAACTTTTCGTTCGAGAATTCTGATGTTTACCATATTTAATGAGAATTATGTCTTATCCTAAGCAGGTGTCGTATACGTCGTAATTAATATTACGTAACAAATTTTATTATGAAATGAATGATAATATTTTTAGTACGCAGTGGAATTAAAATTTGACCACATAAACATTTTATCAAAATAACCTTGATGTTTGTTTATCAACATATTTTTTTTAAAAATAAGTTTTTTATGTTTTCCAATCATTTATGTTAACTTTTAATAGATCTTCTTATCATTAACTTTTTATTTAGATTATTTGACTGCGTTGTTTGCATTTATTATAACCGGCTTTTGAAAACAACACTGATTTTTGATTGATAGTATATTTGATAGTATTTTACTTTAATAGCACAACAAGAACATAACTTATGAATTACAATTATATTTATTATAGAGAAATTTATTTTTAAATTTGATGCCTCCGCAATATAAATATTTATAATAAAATTCACACAGTACGTGTGTTTCTCAAAAATGTAACAGGACTAATTGTATTCATCACCATCAATTCGATGTTTATGAGAGCAGATTTAAATTAACACCAATGACAACTATGATACCTTTATCTGATCATATCTTACCACTGCCTCTATATTGACAAGTTTACGCGACGTTGTTTTTGGTCGACCAATTATGTTACTATACTCTGTGGATTCTAGTATAGTGCCTCAGTGTGTGGCCGATCCACTTCCATTTGTGACATGCTAATATTAGTCACTTTCCAAGTCTAACAGTTCTACATAATAGTGCCGATAAATAGTTTGACTCGAATATACGCAATTTGAGTTAACGAAAAATTTGTGTCGACCGCACTTATCATTCCGAACACCTGTCGCTCGCGTGTATGTGTGATTCCACATTGTTTTCAGTACCACGAGCTCTTATGCCAAATAACCTCTCAAATATTCAAAGCCATCTACCTTGTATATTACTGTATTATCCACTTCAAGGCAACATGCCATCGATAAACCAATTTCATTGCACTTGCTCCATTGTCCGTCGTCTCTGTTTGTGTCAACAACCGTGTCATCGGCAAAGTCAAGATTTTCAAGTCGATTGGTTAGACCCTATCTTATTTCATGTGTTTCGTTGTTCACCGGTGTCATAACCTAAATGTAATACGAGTTGGAACAAGAGTGATCTTTTTCAATATAGATATAACAATCATAACAACAATAGAATATGTAAATATATACCGAGAAATATGTAACTTGTATATGATTATATATAGAATTACCACGCTACATTGCCAGTTAAATTCATAATTCATAATAGTAAGAATTTTATGACAATGACTGATACATATTACAAGATTTGTTTCTGTTCAGAAATAAAAAAGAATGGCTTTTGTTACATTTAGAGTACACTTGTTATCTAGGTTCTATTGACCATTGTCATCTATCAGAAGTAAACGACGCCGCTATTAGACATTATGTCGCTATTGATAATTCACAAGGTTATTAAAACTCCAGTAAAATGCCAGCAAGGTAAAGTTCAAGTAAGTTCATCTCATGTATTATTAATAATTTTGAATACATCAGTTACAATATGATAGTTGTTTTAATCGATTCTTAAATTTGTAATGATTATTATAGAACTTTTTCACGTTGTTTCTGGTTAAAATCAAATTTCTAAAAATCAACTTTAACAACTTTAACAACTTTAACAACTTTTTTTTGAATAGTTTATATATAAGGAGTTGCTCAACATTTCATTTATATTAGAAAAATTGATTATAATTTTTTAATTCTTTTAGAATTTTTTTTTTGCCGCAACCCCGACTTCTTTTTAACTGCTCTTCTTCAATTAATAAATGAGTAATAAAATCAGTTTATATTGACCAAGGAATAAGGAAGCGAGATTGGTTATAAGGAATATGCCCACAATAATCGTAACAGAAGCGCGTCATACCGTCTACGGCAACTCTATGAGTATCGTCAAATCAGAAGAGCTAATCATGAAAGTTAAGGAATATGCTAAATTATAATCAATATATTCTGATGCATTATGATTACACGCTGTGTGTTATGCAAATTATACGTATTTGTTGCATTTCCTGATGAGTCGCTGATACGAAGCCGCTGAGATTATTTCTGCGCTGGATGCCTTTAATGCTCATAATATTTTGTAGAACCTAAAGATTCTGATGTTTCCACAACAATTTCTGACAAATACATTCTTTTTGAACAATTGGTTGTAAAAACTACTCGAGTTTTAGATATTGTATATCATTTTTTCAATTTGTTATCGTACTACAGATAATGTTGTTGATATATTTTCTTTCAGTTTCGTTTTTTCTAGCAATGAATTCGTGGCGAAGTTCTAATAATAGAATCCCAAATATTGATTAGATACAAAATGCATGTATATTATACTGCATTCATGCATTTTTCATATAATCAAGATTTGGGTATAAAAAAAATGATGCATATTCGTTATTCTAAATTTAATTTGATATCGAAATTGAATTACTTTACCGAACAAAAACATTGTTTCGAACGTATGCACTACGTTATTGTGTGTCATCACAAACACGACATAAACACCATATTTTTTGTCTTGAACACACGGCTATACTGACATTAAATCGTGATAATAGTTACGAGTGACACGAGATAAATATGGGTTGAGTGACCTCAATGGAAGCCGATCATCCAGTCGTCACTGTGTGTTAAATACTAATTTGTCGCCAGTTAAAGTAAAATATATTCACTACCAATTTTCTTGACGTACTCCTGTTCTTCACAAATGTGTAATATAATGGTGTTGCTATATTTCAAAAAAACTCTTGTGATAATACAATTATAGACTTTTTTGTTTTAAAAAAAATAAAAATACAATCTTTTTGTTTTTAATATTTATTTTACTAATTATAACTAAATATTGTTATAATTTCTATAATTATAATTTGTTTTTTTTTAACAATAAGTAACTATTATCTATTTTATACTATATCTCATCATTATTATTATTATAATTATAATATATTTTAATTTTGTTTTATTTTTTAAAATAGTAAAGATAGGTACTATATTTTATAGTAATGTACCAACTGTTAAACATTCTTTCTTCCGTTGCACATCTATTTTATTAGTAATTTTATTCTAAAATGTATAAAATTACTAAAATTGGATGCCAAATTAGTTGGTAAAATATAAGTACCAGAAAAAAAAAACTTATAGTAAAAAAAATAATATAACACAGTATGATTTTTCTTTAAAAAGAAAATTTAAAAAAAAATTTAAAAAAAAACATTTATAGATTAATTCTAATTAAATTTAGAGCAAAACTAAATTTAAAAGAAAAAATGAGATTTAAAATAATTCAAATAAATCCAAATAATATAATAATAATAGCTGCGGCGTACACCACATTCAGCAAAGACGAATTGATAGTTTTAAAAATGCAATTGTTGAAAAAAAAATGGTACTAGATCATGTATAATTAATTGACAGTGTAAATTAAAAATTGTAAACTGGTTGGAATTGATTACATTATTGTTAAATATTTAAATAATTCATTTGATATTTAAATATATACGAAATTTATTCGGAATACTGTTGACAGTAAAGTACAATTTTACGCGTGTGGTACGTCTTTTCTTTGCTAATGTATAGATTGTTTATGTTAATGATTTAAAAAATAAAAACAAAAAATCAAATACATAATTGGTAGTTTTTTTTTAAAAAAATACCACTCTGAAATAAATATGAATATTTAATACTTAAAATGTCTAAACAGATTTCAATTAACTTTCAAATACTATGCACATAGACCAAAGTATCAACAAAATATTTATACCGTTACATTTAAACCTATATAAAAAAAATGGTTAAAAAGATTATGAACTACAGCTGTACTAATTGATTATTTTTAATGCAATAACAATGCATTTTCGTAGTTTTTTCGCACAAGTGTGAAAATGTTGTCAATTCATAAAAAATATCTAGGTATAGATTGGTACTAAAAAAATATCTATTTGGTATTTTGTTGTGTAATCACAATAAAATAAAATACGCCAACACACATTACTAACTGAAATAAACAAATTTTGACAGTTCTTTTAATATTTACAAATAACAGTTTAAATGAGATGTAAGGTCGTCGCACGTTCACCTTATACATGTTATAAGTGTCATAGTACATTTAAATTGTAATGGCATTCAAATTGATCAATGTTTTTTTTTTTTTTAGGTAAATTAACCGTTATGATTTAAAAAAATGGAATTTATCATAATTATTGGTGAGTATTGTCTTAATAAATTATTGAAAATTGTATTTCATATTATTATTTATAAATATAAGTAAATCAAAATTATGTGCATAAACTGTACTAAAAATTATATAATTAATTATTATATCATAGTTTATGATCAATTTTTTGTACTAGAATATAATTTAAATTTTTTCATTTGAATAATGTAAAATGTTTGAAATTGCTGTTATAAAACATATACTTATAGAGAAATACTCAACACTGCAATATTAATTTTGATTATCGGGCGAATTGATTAAACATTTTTTCGCTTTAATGATTGAGATCGAGTGCGCATGTATATATTTAAAAGAAATATTAAATTTTTATTTTATGGTAAATTTTGACTGTTATTGATAGAAAGTAATGTAATTCAAAAATTATGTGTTATTTATTTATCACATTTTAACTTACTTTAATTAATGATCGTTTCACATTTTCTATCAGTTGATTTGAATGGAAAATACTAGAATAAAATGAATAATTTAGTAACCATTTTGAATATTTTAATGTTGATAATTTTGCAGTCTTATTGTCATATGCATCCGTAATATTATTTGCTAAATAAAATTGATTATTTGAAAATATCTGTGAACGATAGTTGTTCTCACCAATTTCTTGAATATTCTTTGAATTCATGTTGCCAATGATAAATAAAAGAAAAAAGAAAAAAATCAATAATTTCACCCTCCTATAATGTTGATTGCGTTGTTGATGCTTTTTTTCGTTTGTTTGTTGTTGTAGTTGTTTTTTTTTTTTAAATAAATCAATAATCTATCCTCGATGTACACGTCACGTACTCATTGTAATCATATTATGCTGTTTTTGTTTAATAATGACGAAAATAAGTAACAAAGTTGAAGAAAAAAAAAGTTAATATTTGGATTGAAAACATTTAATGAAGAATGTTTGTGTTAGGTGTAGTTTTTAATTTTATTGATGATGTGGTATGTTTTTTTCTCTCCTTAAATATTTGGTTTTTTGATGGCTTCTTTTTTCGAATTATTTTCAGTATTCATTAATTTGGTTAAAATTTTTCTTGAATGTCCACTGGGATCAAAATGATTGGTATGAATGCTGGATTCACGTTTTGTTCTTTGTTTGCCACTATGTCCACAGAAAATATGTTTATCGTGATCGAAATTATAGTGTTCGTATTCATCAAAATATGTAATATCAGACATATTGCGGGCGCTTTCCACAAAAAAATAAAATAAAATTAAGAAACAAAACTTTTTCTCTATAAACAATGGCTCCTGAGTGGTCAGTCCTCTAGGCTATATAGGCTTTCTTTTTTATTGTATAGTTTATAACTTTTAACTTTTATAATTGAAAATATTCGTCACTTGGATCACTCACAATATAATAATAATTTCTTAACTGCGTAATATAATTTTATCAAATTTTATTTGTATATTTATTTTTCAAGGTTTTTTGTATGTAGAATTTTAACATTTGCTTTTCAGGCAGCTTTTCACCATAGAATGAACTCGAACAATATATTGCGC